>PVKA01008765.1:0-71509 GCA_004027165.1 Ctenomys sociabilis
TTTTTTTTTTTTTTTTTTTTTTTTTTTTTTTTTTTTTTTTTTTGTCTTTTTGAGACAGGGTCTCACTATGCAGTTCAGGCTGGCCTTAAGCTCACTTTGTAGCTCAGGCTGGTCTCGAACTCACAACAATCCTCCTGCCTCAGCCTCCCGAGTGCTGGGATTACAGGCATGCGCCACCATGCCCGGCTGACTGACCTTATTAGATAGCAAAATTTACATACTTAGTTCTATAGGTCTTGCTTTATCTTGGGATTTCCTGTTATCAGTGCTTCCTACCCATTATAAGATCCCAGATATATTTTTGCACTTCATGCTTTTATAACCAGTAATTATTATTGCCTGGACCCATTTTTTCAACAAGGAATGCAAAGTGATGATACAGAAATGTATCATTCCTCATTTGGGAACTAAATGTTTTTTCTCTGAAAAGTCACTTTCCTGAACAACTATTTGATTACCACAAGACATCATTCAGAAAGAAAAATGTAATGATATTAGAGGCAATGATGTGAGACAAGTGCCAGCAGAAGGTGGTGAAAGGAATGGGGCTTTATGTCGTGTTTTCAAATGCCTTTCAACTCTCACTAGCTAACATGCTGCCCCTGCCCTGGCCCCTGGTGATTCGCAGCAGGCAGCCAGCCCTGTTGGAGAAACTAGAGGCAAACCCTTTCTGTGTCCTCCTCCTGGGGCTTTCAAGGCAAGAGTTGCTCTTTGTGTTTGCTCATTTTAAATACTTAGAGGCTTCATCAGTGTGAGATAAAATGGACATGAAGCCCCATTTCTGGCTTTCTGCTTTGTCTCTCCTCTACGTGTGTGTGTGTGTGTGTGTGTGTGTGTGTGTGTGTGTGTTGTGGGGGCACTGTCAACTCACTGCTGTTCCATAGTGTCTGTCCACAGAGCATAATTCATGCCAGCACCGCAATTGCTTGTGATGTTTTGCGATGTTTCTGTGATCTAAATATTTTATGTTGTTTACGTTCATTTGCTCTGCTTCCACGGAGCACTTGCTACCCAGTGATAGTTGCATCAAATCAGCACATTTTCATCTCTGCTGCACAGACAGTGGCAGGAGACTGATGTGAGAGAAGTCAAAGAACTCTCAAAACAGTAAAACTCTATTGAAAAAGTCAATAGTTTTCTTTTTGGAAAAAAAAAAAATAAGGTCATAGATTTTTTTTATCCTAAACACAAAATATTGATGGGTTTCATTACAGCCAGTGAGAAATTCGATTTTTAATAGAGTTGTTCTTTCACATATGCTGAACAGATTGATTTAGGAAGTTGTTATTCACACCAGTTGAAGGCAAGTGTAGAAAGCGCCTCCTACAAACAAGGAATACACGAAAGCTGGGAGAACATTTCTCAAACTATAAATAAAAGGTACAAAATTTAAATATGCCTTCAATAAATGTACTTCAAAAGTAATTTCCTGTTATTGTGCTTAGTAAGCTGGGAGGTACTGAGATGCAGCTACGTAATTCAGCACACTTTGCATTACATGATGTGCATCTTCTAGGCGTTTGTCTGTGCCAGTCACAGCAATGTGGAGGACAACATCCGCTCTGTGAATATTGCCTGCTCACATCTTAATAATGACTACTTTAAGCATAAGACGTGTAATTAAGCTCCCAGCACTGAGCATCTCAATGAAGGATATTGCTAAGTAACCAGTCTGCAGCCTACTTAATTAGCATAAACAAAAAGAGCGCCACTTACCATGGCCATCCCGCAGCACCAGTGGGCCCCTTTTCATTTGCATTACTTTGTGAGCAATTTCGTAAAGAGGACATAATGAAGATTATTACCCTGTCGCCCTGTTAGCCACACTGAGCCTTAGAACTGGAAAGAATGAGAAACTAGAGGATCGCATTAGGCCTCTTCATATGAATTATCAAAGTCATGAATTGCTAAGTAGATTTTATTCAAGATATAAGTATTCCATGGGAGCCCAATCATCAGAAGTCACTTCTGAACCTCTCCCAAGCTTTCCCTGTTTTTGAAACTTATGACAACACTCGGGACAAAAGGGAGTCCTGACTTGACTTCATATGCAAGCTCATAATTTTCCATAATAGAATTTAGAGTATGGATAAAACCCAGTATCCATTCCATGAGTTAACAATTGTGTTGGTGCCTACTGTGTGCCTGTCATATTAGGTCCATGTAGCTGGTGCCTCCCTCTTAGCAGCTCATGTTCGCTTCAAGCTGGAAAGGAAACAAACAATTCCAAGTGGCCATAGGGAAATAAGATGCCAAAATGATAGGAAATAATGATGGTGAAGGAGGGTTTTCAATTGAGTGAAGAATTTTAAATAGAGCCTTGAATTGATTTATGCATTGTCAATAATCCTGTTGGCTCTCAAAATGATTTTTGAGGAACAAGAGGTAAAGTAAGAAACTATCTGAAAAGTTATTGTAGTCTTCTAAGTCAGAGATAGTGGCTTAGACTAGAGGATTGTAGCAATGTTAGAGGGAATGGAAAGCAGAAAGTGGTGCAGGAAGATCAGCTGCAAGTTAATGTGATAGTTAGTCTTCTTCCATACATAACGTGGTGAAATATGGTGCCAAGTAGCACAATGAAAATACACAAAAGGAGGTACTTATTTAAATTGTAGCTCTGGAAGAGGTTCATTTTTCATGCTGTGACTTCAACCTGACTCCAACATGTAGTCTTCTTAAAAGTACAGTGATTCAATGGTTGAAAAAGATGTGGTATTTCTATATAATGGAGTATTAGCTGTTAAGAATGATAAGTTTGAAGCATTTATACTGTAGTGGATGCCACTTGAACATATACTCATAAGTGAAATAAACCAGGCACACATGTGTAAATATTGTATAGTCTTTCTAGTATAACGAGCGGAAAGCAGAAATACAAAAGGAAACATACAACAACAACTAAAATCAATTGAGTCAGATAAGGCAAAGTGAATGGCATAAGCTGCAGGATGCTAATCAGCTGTTCTTCTGGATGGTTAACAGCCTAAGTTCACAAATCAGAGTTGGAGAAATAGAAGAGCCACAAGGCCAGCCATCATTTTGACCCTAGCCTTTCAAGGTCAGCGAAGACTCAGGACATAGGAGAACCTGTACTGCAACATCATGAAACTCAGTTGAGCTCCAAATTTTCTGAACAAGGAGATTGTGGAGCCAGAGAGGAAAGAGATTGAAATTCTATAGTGTGCCTGGGGAGAGTCACATGAAGAGAAAACTTTCTCTCAAGCTCTCACAAAGAGCAATCTGGTCAAGCATTGGCCGTGACTCATCCACATGGATGACACAGACAATGGAACTACAGAATAATGTACAGGACTACAAGATAAACCCTGAGAGGACTTCAATGACCACATAGGAAATATAAAGTTCTTGTGTTGGTATATCAGTCTTGATCTACCTAGGTCCTAACCATCCAGCAGAAAAGTATAAAAATGAAGTGTACATCGTGGGACCATAATATTAAGCTGAGCTGTAAATGACTATGGTCGACAATTTCTTTGAATAACTCACTATTGTTGTAGAATGCTGACTGAAAACAGTTTGCAATGTATTAACTTATCAAATTCATCTTGTCAAGGTAACTTAAAAATGTCTCATTGATATTTGTACTTCAATAAAACAAAAATTAAACAAAATGAAAAGAAAGAATAAAAAAAATGTACAGTGATTCAAGAAATGTAACTTTTGTATCTGACAAGGTCAGTCATGTCCCCTCAGGACTTATCCCGAAACTCTGTACTGTACTTTGTAGATCCTTTGTCAGGGTCAGCCATGTGGATGAGACATGGCCATTTGCTCTCTGTGAAAGCCTGATAAAATGTTTTCTCTCCATGTGACTCTCCTTTAGCACACTCTACATCATCATTCACATTCCTCTGTGGCCCCATAATCTCCTTGATCAGAAAATTTGGGATACAACTGAGTTCCCCATGATGTTACAGTACAGGTTCTCCTTTTCCTGAGTCTTCACTGACCTTGAAAGGCTAGGACCAAAATGTTGGCTGACCTTGCAGCCCTTTCTTTTCTCTAATTTTTGGTCTGCATACTTAGGTTGTTAACCCTCCAGAAGAGAAGCTTATTATTGCCCTGCAACATATGCAGTTGGGTTTAACCTCACTATAAAACATCTTAGGCATAAGATGGAAACCCGCATTTTCCATCAAGTATCAGTATGTTAAACTTTAAGTCTCTACAGAAAATGGAAAATTTAAAAAAAATTAAATGTACGAATAAATAGTTACATGTTTTTACACAGAAATTTAGAAATTTGCCTATATCCGTGATTGTAGCAGGACAGTGCTGTGATTCATTCATTTACAGAGTGACCACTTGCCATGGTGTATGGGTGCGCTAGGCTCAGGGACCTAATTGTTGCTTCCTACAGCAAATGGATATTAAACACACAGCCACACAAATGAAACTGCTGATACGCCAGGATGAGAGTCCTGAAGGAAGAAGCATTTTTCTTGTGGAGTAAATAAAATATCAATCTGCAGAGGCAACCGATGGGGTATAGGTGCTGAAAAAAAGTTCTTATCAGAAATTTGGACTAAAAGTTGAGAACTAAACAGAATAAAGAGTGCAGTACACATTGTGTGTTATTCACAGAGAGCATGAAAAAAAAAAAGAGTAAAGAAGCATAGAAAGAACAGAGACAGAAAGAGACATACAGAGAGATAAAATGGTACCATATATTTTTGTTTGGGAGAAAAGAATGCAGTAAGGTTCTCTGGTCAAAAGAAGTTGTGGCTTCTAGAAATTAAATACCTGTTTAGTGCATACAGAAAAAAAGTGGAAGGAATATATGACTGTCCTCAAAAGACACATGAGGCCTAATCACGCAAGATTCCACAGGACAGTATGCAATTCAGGACTTTATCTTATAATCTTTGCAAGCCACTGGGATATAAAGAGATGACTCTGGGCTGTGGGGAGCATGCATTAGGATTTTGGGCATCCCTGGACAAGAGAAGAGGATAGATTAGCTGAAGGGGATAACAACTGAGGGCAGAAGCCTTCATTAAGTCCACTTTGTATGGTGATAGTAGCCACTGGAGCTGGATAGGCATGGCACGCCGATGCTGAGGCTCATTCCAAGTTTCACAGCTTGTGTAATTGGCTGGCATGAAATCATTGTCAGCCAGGTGACTCGGCCCCAGAAGAAGGTTGAGTTTGAAGAAAGAATTTGAATTCTACGTAACTTTGAGAGAGTGAACTAAAGATTCAGAGATGTCTTTGCTATAGCCTTGGAATACAGAAAAGATCTCCGGATGAATATACATGGGAAAGTTGAAATCACAGACACAAATGTGAATGCTAAGTATTTACAGTGAGAAATGAAACTGCAAGATTGGCATTTTTTGACTGTAGGAAGGAAGACAAAGTTGTGATGGCAGGAAAGTTGTGTGGGCACACCAGAAAGGGAGAAACACTGTCAAAATGTGATGTGACAGAAACTGGGAGTTGAGTGCTCTGTTATGGAGAGGGGGTAGCATGAGACACTAGTGAGAGAAGAAATCAACCAGGATGAGGCTTGAATCTTACATTACAAATAGCAGCAAGTAAATTGTAGTATTGATGGGAGTAGCAATAATAATAGAGTGGAATCTCATCTGCGTCACTGGTATTGAGCAAGACCTATTACCTAATAAAAACAATGACGGTCTCTGTGTTCTAGGTCTCACAAGTTCCTAGACAGATAAAGAAAGGCCAAAATTCTTGGATCTGGAATTGGAAAACACTAATTTAAATGTTACTGTCTCTGATCACTAGGTATTTGGATGTAGGTAAACTCTCTTCCCTTGCAAGGCTCAGTTAGGCAGTTGTAAAAGAGTCACAATACAATAATTACTTTCTTATATTATTGCAAAAGGAAATAGACAGTGAGTGTGAATTAGTTTAGTGTGTGATGCCTACAAGAAACATCATCAACCATGCATATATATATTCTTATTCTGTATTTTCCAAGATCTATGAGAAGTATATTATTATCCTTCTAATCTGAGAAAACCCAAAACAATATATAATATATTAAGAAAGGGAATGTATTACCGAAATAGAGCTGTGAAAAATATATGAGTATAGAGGTAGTAAGAAAAATTATCCAGAGAAGTTTTCATGCAGATTATAGGCTCATAGCGTTCTACACTAAAGAGTAAGTGAAAGAGTTACTTCATGTATTGTCTTCTCTGGGATTTCCCAGAGTGTTATCATGATAAAGAGCACTGAAACTTTGATTCATTTTTCTGCTTGGGTATCATTCTATGCCCATAAAAATCAACACTGTCAATTTTGATTTCTTCTTTCTTTTTCCTTCCCATTTACTGTGAAGTTAGCCATAATTTATAAAGAAACACTGAAAATTACCTCTGTTACACCTGATATTTCCCAAGGAGAGTGCGGTATTTTTATAAAATGAAATCTTCTTATACAAAGTAGGGGAGTGATGAATTTTCTTCTGATGAGCCATATGGAAAAGATATAGAGCTCACCAAGATTGCTTAAAGAATTAGTGAGCTTTCAACTTGAAGATGTCAAAGTTCAGCATTTGAAACTCTAAATAACTAACTTGCCATATTAGAATAATGTCAGAGACAGAACAACCTAGGAACACGCTGGACTGGGAATTGGTGTCTGACTCTTATCTGACCACTCAGGAACTATGAAACCCTGGACCACTTCACAGAATTCCAGTTCAGTTTGCTGTGGGAATAAAAAGAAAACTAAGATAAAGATTCCCCAGCTTTCTGGTTGTATAACGAAATTCTGAAATCCCTTTAAGGAAAACTCTGTTAGAGTGTTTGAGAGTTTGTTTACAGATTATTAAATATCACAGAACAGAAAGCTGGAAGTCAGGGAGGAGGGAAAATTAAAGCTCTTTTGTTTGGAATCAATGCCAACAGAAAATGAAGCCAGGCCCCACACAAAGCATATTTGAAATGACTGTGTAAGTCAGTGGGGGAAATAACAGCAATAAAGACACAACTAAGTATCTTGTTGGTCTTTTTATAAACACTTAAGCAAGAGCTTGAAAACAGCCATTCCTCTAAAGAGAGTTTAATGATTTCTTTAACTTGAGTTTATTGAATTTTGCTCAATTTTATAGGTTTTTGGATTGCCCTTATCTTTCAAAACTTAAGTTAAGCATTATTAAAATATAAACACATTATGTAAATAAAACTTTAGCAGAAATTAGAAAAGCAAATTATGAAAAGATATCATATTTAAAATAGCAACCAAATATGATACTTCTTTTTTGTGTGTGCATGGCCTTTTCTTACTGTCTTAACATTGTGAGACCCCTCCTCCACACGGCCTAAAAGCAAATTTAGAAATGTTGTGGTAGCACAATAATTGGTTTTTTTCCCATTCATTTATTCATTTACTTATTTTTATTTGTTATTTTTTTAAAGAGAACACAAATTAGAATTAAAACAAAAAATAACAAGTTACACAGAATTTCACTTAACAAAGTAATATGAATTCCACAGTATTTGCTGCTGGTATTTAAAGGGAGGAACTGGGGCTAGGGAAATGGCTCAGTGAAATAAGTGGTTCCCTGGCAAGTGCAAGGTCCTGAGAACAATCATTGGTTCTGCCAAATAATAATAATAATAAATTAATAAAGGGAAGAACTTACTTGCATGCAGAGGATGTAAATGGGGGACTGACAGCCCCTCTGCTCCCTCAACTTGGCCTCTTGTATTCCCTCAGAGGGAATTCCTGTTGCGCTGACAGAGGGTGCTTGCAGACTCGGGCTGTGTGGGTTATATACTCATAAGTAACCACCCATGGGATATTCATGCTCATTCAGAATTTTACATTTTTGCTTGAGGTAAGTTTTGAATGCTTGACATTAATACTTCTCTTACTTTTTTGCCACTCAGTACTGTGTTGTAGAACGTGCCCTTAAGATTTATCATACTCAGCCTGGGCATGGAGCTCAGTGGCAGAGCCATGCACCAGACCCTTGACTTAATCCCCAGCACTGCCTAAATAAATAAATAAATGTATCTTATTTTATCTACTTATACAACTCATCCTTATGTGTATGTGTGTAACTTCTCTAAGTAACACTTTCCCTTTAAAATACTATTAAGCTTAACTATAAAGTTAAATAGCTTCATTTTAAGTGTCTCTCCAACATGTGTTTCAACCTACTAATATAGGATTTATTTTGTTGTAAGTATGTTTTCCAGTAATGTGTGTAGGCAGGCAGGGTGGGAACAAACAGTACACAATGTGACCTAGACACTAACGGGGACCTTCTGATACTTTGTGTGTCCGCTGTTCCCATTTTACTCTTTATTTTGTTTTGTTTTTAAGAAAGTAAAGACGTGTCTTGTCAAGAGGCTCAGAGATTAAATTATATATGTTGGCAAATGGAAGGAATGTGGGGCCTCTCTAGTTGTGGGCATTATAATGCATGTGTTGTGCAAACTTTTCTTTAGAGGGCTCCCCATGGGAAGGGAAGAAGAGCAGGGACCCCACGAGGCTCAGAGTTCGCCGCAAGCAGTCTGCCAGCAATCAAGGAATGTCTTTGAAGACTGGCATTTTGTCTTAAATATTCATGCTAAGTTTTATTTTAATAAGAAGTCATGTTTGGGTTACATAACACCCAGTCCATCTGATGCTGTAGGAGATGTAGGATGCTTTACCTGGCTCTGAATGACCGTCTGGGGCCCCGAGGAACTGAACTGTGGTGCTGTCCTTGCACCTGGTGCTCATTCACGAGCTACCTGGCAAGATTCCTGATAGTTACCCTTTGCACATAGATGTCCTCTGACACAGTAGTAGGGGACTTCAGCCCCAGAAGCCTGTGCAGCTCACTGTGATGTGCGGGGAGCAGCGGAGTTGCTCACAGGTAGACAGGCAGACCCGTAGGATAGATGTGAGACAGTAGAGCAGACTCTGCGAAGAACCAGCGCTGAGCACTGAAAGCACCGAGGCAGCGTGGGATGCAGCTCCCTCCAGGGCTGAGTGGTTTCCTGGCTGGGTTTCTCTCTGAGCACACGATCCTCTTTGCACTTCATGGACCTTGTGGGGCCACTGCATTGTCCAGCCCTCTGTTCAGGCCACCAGCAGAAACAAATCAGCATTTTTCAATTTCAGCCTTACACTCTCAGGAAGGAGACTGTCCCTCAAAAAGTCTCCACAGGTGAGTCTACCTGAGTTAGGGTTAGAAGTGAAGAGCAAGAAAATGGCACAAAGTTGAACAAATGTATTGATCAGCATATTTCCGTTTCCTGGTAGTGGACCTTTCAGTTACCCAAATGCCTATTAATTATCCACACAGGCTTCCAGTGACTATGGGACTTCCCACGACCTGAAATATTTATCTCAGCAGCTATGTTATAATGTGCTACAGCTGTCAATTAATAAATTGAAAACATGCCTGGCCTGTGTTTTATCACTTAGATCCCCAGGTAATAGAAAAATAAAGTAAATGTCAGTTAATCTCAGTTGGATAGAGAATAGTGAAATAATTTGTCTTCTAGCTGTAAGTCCGGCCTGGTTCACATGGACAACTGAATATAATTCTACAGTAACTGCCACTTATTTGGGAAGAAGGCACCAGTTCCCCTAACTCCATGAGAATCTTGAGTTCCTTTGGCTGGTTAAACCGTTGGCCACAAGATCCGTGAAGTGGATGTCAAAGCCACATACTGCATTTTTCTATCTCCTTTATTGTTTTGTTTGTGTATTTGGAAGAAGCGTGCTCTGGCTAGGTCATCGCATCCTCTGCAAAGGGTGCCAGTTCTTTGTTCTTCTTTCCCTTTTCTTTCATTTTACTGTTCTTACTATAAGGCTGAGGAGTCCAGTACAGTTATCCAATAGCATTGTGATAATCGGCACTTATGCATCATTCCTAATTCCATGGAGAATGCCTTAAAGTTGTCCCCTGTTATGATATTTGCTCTAATCATTTTTGATAGATGCTCAAGTTTAAGAAATTCATGTTCCTAGTTAATAAGAAATTGAATAGCTTTCCTCCAATGAGTGTTAAAATCTATTTTCAGGAATCGTATGATAACCATATTATCTTTCTCTTGAAATCTTTATAAAAGATGTTCATAAAATCTGTAGTATTAAAATATTGCATAATTGAGATAAACTCAACTTTTTTTGTATTTAGTGCAGGGTCTACAGTGTAAACAGATCTTACAATGAAACTGAACACATAGTGATCCTCCTGTTTTCACCCCCCCCCCCCAAGCGCTGGGGCATGTGCTTCTTTCCCCTCCTTTCTCAATTGCTTTCTCAGCATACCCAGGGCAGACCAGCATGGCATGCTGGGGAATCAAACCCCGGCTGCTGTGCTTTACCTAAGCAGGTGCTTTAATCTGCTGAGCTATCTGGCTGGCCCCAATAAACTCAATTTTATCATTGTTGATTACATTTCAATCTTGAACTCAGTTTGCTATTTTGTAGAGAACTTGGTAAATTTATATTAATTTGAAAAATTGACCTGTAATTTGTCCTTCTTACAGGGATTTTCTGTATTTTGCATCTGGCTCATACTGACCTATACCTTCTTCTCTGTTTATTGCAATACTGCGTGTGAAATTTCGACATCTCTTTTAAAATTTCGGTCACAATCAACTGTGAAATCTACTGTATTATTGCTTTTTTTGGATGTCAACAAGAAAGAGGTTGTTTCTTGAAATATTTTTAATATGTTATTTTTCTTGGTGCTTCAATTAGATTTTCAAAATTACTGGTGTGTGTTTATTGGTAACATCCCATTTCTTGCCAGAATTTATTCTGAGGTATTGTTATGTGTTGTTTTCCTTCATAATTTTTACTTTAATTTCCCCTCCTTTCTGCCTTGCCAAAGGTTGGTTATATCGTTAATATTTTTAATGACACAACTTTTGAGTGACCATACACATTATATTTTTCATTAATGTGTGACTTCTATTTACGCTACTTATTTTATGTTATCTTTATTTTTAAATTTGTAAGATGCACATTTCAATAATTTTGACTTTATTTATTTACTTATGTGTTTTTATGTATTTGGTACAGGGTCTCACTGCACAGCTCAGACCTGTAGTGACCTTCCTGTTTTCAGCCTCCCCAGCATTGGGGTTTCAAGTATGTACCACTGCGCTCAGACCTGGCTGCCGCCTCAGTGAGCCTGGGGGTGGGGCCAGTGGGGCACGTAGTGCTGGGGATCTAAGCTCAGTCCCTGCACTTGCCTAAGCGGGCACTTCGTCCACTGTACTATCTCGCTGGCCCTCTCTAACAGCTTTTAAAATTCTTTACTCATGTAAGAGTTTGGGGATTTTGACTAGGACATGTCAGGGAGAGGTTTTCTGATGTGAGTGAGCTATTTTGGATTCAATGTGTTTCACTTATTTGTATCAAACATATTACATGTTACTTACTTGCATGTAAAATCCTTTTCCATATTTGGAAAATTTTCTACTCCTATAAAAGGAGCTTTGTTCCATTTATGCTGTCTTTTCTTTTTTTTTTGCTAATTTCAGTTATACTTTATTGTCTTATTTGTGCTGCTTAGCAGCTCGTAGGTCCATTGGAATGTTCTCTTCATGTTTTTGAGGTGTCTCTGAGTAAGTGGTCACTGTCACCAGCCATTTTTCAGTTATGACAGTCTATACTAATTTTGATCACTTCTATTAGAGTTGCAGTAGACTTCTTTTTTTTTTAAATGTATGTATTTAGTATAGGGTCTCACTGTGCAGCTCAGACTCATAGTCATCCTCCTGTTTCAGCCTCCCCAGTGCTGGGATTACAGGTGTGTGCCATCATGCCCAGTCTCAGTGGCTGGCATGGTACAGAGCTGGCATGACATGTGGTACTGGGCATTATAGACGAGTGTCTTTTTGCTAGTACAGAGAGCTCTTCAATTACTGTCTGCTTTTTAGTGAAGAATTCTGGCCATGGATAGCTATAGGAATTGGCCTCTGTTCCCAGGTCCAATCACTTTCATTAATTTGGAGGTGCTGGCCAGAGTACAATCACCCCCCCCCCCGGCCTCCGGGAATGGATGGCAGTCTTGTTAATGGTATACGGCAGTCCAGATGCTGGCAAACTCAGAAAAGCAATTTATAACACCAGCTATAAATACTCTAAATGGCAACAAAATCAGAAACAATATTAGAAACTGGATATGGAATACCTGAAGAATCAATAATGCACCATATTTAACTATAGAAAAGAGATATATACTTAAAATATAAACTCTAAGATATATCCAACATGCACATGTAAAGATGTACTAACCAACACTATGCTTAAGCTAACAATAGAAAAAAATAGTAATAGCATAGAATTAACAATTTAAAGTTTAGTAATGCTTAATTGTTGCACAAGTAAAGACAGAGAAGTTGGGAAACAATATAAAATGTAAAATTTTAAAGGGTAATCAAGGATGAGAAGGTAGAGAGAAGGAGGAGATAAAATATCCTATTAAGATATAAATGGAAATTAATAGAATTAAGTTAAAGTAACAGAAAAAATAAACAAGAAAATGTAACAAAATAAAGCAACAGAAAGAAAACTTGAAGGAAAACTCTAATTCCAAAAATCCAAAAAGGAAAAATAAAAAACAAATCAACAAGCCAGCAAACAAACCAATACATGTGTTCAGAAACATCTACTGCAGTTCTGAATGAGTGGTTTCCCACCACGATCTCTGGTGTCTGAATCCAGCAGGTCACAGGTTTTCCTAACTGGATGGCAGGCTCTGGATTTGTGAGTTGAATTCCTGCTCGAAAAGGCTTTCTCTCTGCACAGCCCATCCACGCTGGGGCACATGCTTGCTCATGTAAGTAGATAGCAAATGCAATCAGCCCTCCTGCCTTTGTGTTGGATGGAAGCAGAAGAGCTAGGGTTCAAGAAGACTGATGTACTTAATGCCAGCATTGTGAAACCCAGAAGCCTCTGAAAGCCATGCATACCAGGTCTGGCTTCTCCCCATGGAGGCCTGTGTTTAAAATTCCCAGGGAGTCCTTGCCCAGGTCACCCTCTCTCTGTAATTTTTTTTCTTGAGTCACACTCAATGAGTGTGGTAGGGAAACAGTGAAAATCCTCATCTGAAGTTGTTCAGTGGCTCAGTCTTGAACACTTAACACTTTCTAAGCATAGCCTGATTGAGCTTCTAACTGAACTGTCTTCAAAACGGCAGGCTCTGGACCAGATTCTGGTAATCTTGCCTACTGCAAAGAAAGTGTCACTGCCAGGGTAAAAGCCAGCACTGTTAGTGGTTTATAGTAGTCATGGCCTTCTCTTCGGCTGCTGCCACCGGTTCACTGTGGCCTTTCTCCCTGGAGTTGCCAGTCCCCTGGGCCTTCTTTCTGTCCCTGGGCACTGGCCTCCCGTGGTCAGGTTGTTCACTGGTTTCCTTGATGCCTTCACTTCCCTGTGCTGAGGGGAAGCAAAAATGCTTAGGGGGCTGGGACCCGGCCCATAGCCACAGCTACGGTGCAGAGCCCTTGGACGTGGAATTCAGTTGGTGGCGAAGGCCAACTTCCTCCTCCCATTCTCAGTCACTTTTCTTGTACCAACAACTTACACAGAGAGGGGAAGAGTCACCCTCTTATACTAGCTGTCATTCTTATACCTAACATTTCTACTTATTTCTTTTCAATTTATTTTTAACATTAACATTGATCATCTTCCATATATATATATATATATATATATATATATATATATATATGTAATTTATTCTGTCAATATCTGATTTTAATGGGATAATTTATATCCACTCATATCTATTCTAAAAAATTGCTGTGCATGTTTAGATGTACATCTCTCTTTTTTTTTTTTTTCTTTTTTTTTGAGGAACCAGGGATTGAACTCAGACCCTTGTGCTTGCCAGGGAAGCACTTATTCCACTGAGCCATCTCCCTGGCCCGATGTACGTCTCATCATTAGATTGCCTTCATGCCCTGATGCTATCCCTGGCCACGCCCTGTGCAGGTATCTGCATCATGGTCGGTATCCAGGGAGACTCCTTTTGGAACAAGGGCAGGGAAAGGCAAGGACAGAGCTACAACCTTTTCTGTACTATTTTCTCCTCCTACACCAGTGTCTGACTCCTGTTTTTGACACCAAACGCTCATTTCCTTTGCACTATTTCATACCAGTTTCTTCTTTTTCCAGGTTTGTCACAACTTTCTGTGGTTTTCCTCATTTCCCATCATGGATGGACTTTTTCATTTCTTATTGAATATGTTCATTTGACAAAAATAATTGATCTTGTGTTTCTAATCGTTCTTCTAATGGAACCCCAATAGTCTGTGTTTCCCCTTTTGTGCTAGGCAGGCGGGAGGTACTAAAAAAGGAGTCAGCCTTTATGAGTTCAGCATCAGGATAGGAAATTGAACCAGATCTTTTGGATGGGAATCTTAACAGGCCCAATTCTTTTCCCTCACATTCCTCACCCTACTAGGAAACCTTAGGTCTTGTTTATCTCATCAGTTATTGTGTATCTTCAGTCTGGGAAAGAAATAGATTGTTCAACATTGAAACCCATGCTCAAACAAATGTTTAATCTTTTGTTTAAAAGTGGACTTCCTGATGCCTTTCAGTACCACCTACTGAATAAAAATTTTAATATAGGAATTCTAATCAAGAAATTTAACTTTTGTATCTGACAAGGTCATTACCATCCAGCAGGAAAGTATAAAAATGAGGTGTAAAAAAGAAAGCCATATTAATACGTTGAGCTGTAAAAGGCTCAAGTCGACAAGTTCTGACATTTCCAGTCCTATGGATAACCCACTACTCTTACGGACTACTGGACTATAGGAATATTTTGCTGAATTTATGTGCCTAGAATATTTAAGTGACAGTGGGATAGCCTTCTCTGACAAAACTAAATAAAAAAGGGATACAAATGAATGACCATTTTGTATTTGTATATTCAAAATAGTTAGGATAGATATACAGCTACTTTCTCTTAATTCAATGAATAGAAAGATTTGTTCTAATAGTGTTTGTGGACAGGATATCATGTCTGCATCTTATACTAGGAATAACCACTAAGAAGACAACATTATGCAATGTATTAATTATTGAAACTGTCCTACTAATCAGTTTTGAAAGTGTCTCATTGCTATTTGTTTCTCAATAAAATTATTTAAAGAAAGGAATTTTAATCAAGGAAAACTAGTGAAATTCCTAGTGAATTCTCCTATGATTCAGCTTAGAGAGATGGGGCTGGGGGTGGAGGTAGAGAGAGAGAGACAGAGAGACAGAGAGACAGAGAGAAAGAGAAAGAGAAACAGAATGAAAGAAAGAGTTAAAAAACATAGTCCAGTGGAAGCAATCCTACACTGAGGGAAGCTGAAGCAGGAGGATTATTCAATACCCAACATCCTGTCTGGGTAATAAAAAGAATAGGAGAGGAGAGGACTGAGTGTATAGATCAGTGGAAGGAGTGTCCCTAAATGCCATCTCCAGTAGCAGTAAAATAAGAGAAAAGAAAATAAAAAGGAAAAGAAAGAAGAGAAGGAGAGGGGAAGGGACAGGAGGGGAGGGGAAAGGAAGACAGGAAAGAAAAGATGAAATGTTTGGATCTCTGCTATATGTAGGAGTTAGAGAAACAGAAAATTAAGAAGAAGCAACAGTTGAAAAGATAATAATAAGTCTCTAGAAATAAGACACCACCAAGTTCCAGTTGGTGCTCTAGCACTTTCACTTCCTGCTTTCTGTGAACTTTAACAAACTGCTTTCTATTTTAAGCATGTTTTTCCACCTTGGAAAAAAGAAAAGCAAACTGATAGTATCCATCTTAGAATCCCTATGAGATTTCAATTAGATAATCCATTTGAAAAGGCTTAGCCCAGCAAATGTCACCCAGGAAGTCCTGAAGGTCATCGCAAATGCAGGGGATGCACTTGGGAAACTCCAACAGACTGGACAGGTGCTGGAATGTAACCCCTACAAAATGGGGAATTTTGTTGGTTTTATTTGCTATTCCTTCTCCAGCACCTAGATCAGTGCCTGAAATAGAGAGTAGACATTCACTGAATATCTTGAAAGTGAATAAATAAATGAGTGGCTTAGGACAACCTCCATACCTACAATGAGCAACACAGACATCACTGGACCCACCGATTACTTATTTCAGGTGTATGTCCAGTTCACCACCATCCTTTGGTTAATTAAGCAAGGCGAAAAGAGCAATCAGAATGACAGAGCAGCAGAGGCAAACAGGAAGCCAATTCTATGTCACTCAGTATCAATGGACGTTATCTTCTTACCACTGCAGATAAAGAGTTTCAGTACCTGCCCACCAGCATCTGAATTCCAGTCTCATTCCTCATCCACTGTGATCACAGGAATCTATTTTTTCAAGACCCCAGGCCAATTGGATTCTGAAACACAGGCTGTGAGTAGTAAGCTGTGCTCCCCTGCTCTTTGGTCTTAGGAAAGGAGGGGGTACGAGGCATGTTATCAGTGATGGACACAATGAAATGTGAAAAATCTTGCTTCCCAACTGCTAAATTTGTAGGGCATGTCTGCAGGTCCTTGGGAATTTATGTTCTTCATCTGCTTGCTTCTAACTTGGTATTACAGAGCCAGGGGGACAGCTCTGTGGCATATACTCCTGACTGACATGCTCAAAGTCCCAAGTTCAGTCCTAGTACCACAAAAAACAACAACAACATCAAAAAACAACAACAACAAAACCAAAATGGTGATACAGGCCTGCCATTCTTGGTTGTCAGTTATCCAACTGAAGCAAATATTTGACCTTGCTGCCTAGTGAAAAATTTGACAGACCACTATATTTTCTGCATCTGCTTAATTAAATTAAGGAAATTTTTTGAAACTACACTATTGTACTGTATATCCTCAAAAGGATTTAGTGACCTTGTTTTAACATCAGAGTTTTTGCTTTGTAACAAATCAATAACTGCCTCAGTGGAATGGAATTAGAAGTATACAGAATAACTGCATTTGAGCCAATGAATTAATTTATGACTGTAGAGAAATCCTAGAATGCAGAGTTAATTGCTTACAATTTGCTCATGAATCAACAAATATATAAAAGCTCTCAGGCACCTCTCATCTAAAAAATAATGAGTATGCTGATACATATAATTATCAAGAAGTAAAATTAGCCAAGTCATTACATGTAGTATTTACATCTTTGTAATTTTCATCTAGTTACATGGTACTTAATAGAACTATAAGCGTCAAAAGAAAATTGAAATTTAACATTTGATATTTTTATAAGGTCTAATAAAATACCTTCTGTGAAATCTCCACAGAAATAGCTGCATAAAAGAGAAAACAATTATAACAAACCTGAACATTGGGCAAAAGCAGCTGGTATGATTGATTAGAACATTGATCAAGAACTCAAAGTGACTCCTTCCAAATTTTTTTCTCAATTAAAATATTGTTTTCGTACAATGCATCTCGCATATCTTTAAATATGTATACATGTGGGGAGGGTGATTAACTGTGGTTTTCAGCCAAGGAGAACTGTCCTTGGGAACTATTTCTGAAAACACACTGCAATGCAAAGGGCATGTTCCATGCAGCACGAAGGCTCCCTAGCCTCTATTTACTTATTTTATTAATTTTATTGAGAAGCCAATAGCAATGAGACAGTTTCAAAACAGGTTAGTGGGACAGTTACAATAATTAATACAGTGCATATTGTTGTCTTCGTAGTGGTTATTCAGAGTACAAGATGCAGATCCAAGCACTATTAGTACAAAGCTTTCTTCTCACTGGATTTCTGCTTTGCTCCCTGCCTGAAGTTAGCCCACTAGATGGAGCAGAGCACCAACTCCATGGGAACAGGTGCAGCCGATGTGCTCCCCCTTGGGCCGTGCTGTCCTCAGGCCTTTCTCGGATGGAGCCCCAGTACTCCGAAAAGCCTGACTTCTGGCTACACTGACTGTTGTAAAGGAGGAGGCTGAAACTCCATTTGTCTTGTGGCTTCTTTGTTTGTCCCATGGAGGCCCAAGGACAAGTTTCCAGTTCTTATGTTGGCCACAGAAAAGCACAAGTTCCTAGTTACTTAGCTGAACAATACTTTCTGTTCTCTCCAAGAAATAAAATTTTGTGTTTGAGATAAAGACACACTTTTCCTCTGTGAGAGCAAAGTGCCTGCATGCTTGCTAGTTTGTATGCTCCACAGTCTGCAAGAATCCAAAGATAGTTGCCTTTTAGGGTAGGAGAAGGGAAAGTATAACTCATTATGTGTTTTTTGAAAATAATTTTACTTTTGCTTTTGGCTTTATAATATAAAATCCAGGGCCAAGGATATTGCTCAGTGGCACAGCATGTACCTGGCAAGCATAGGGTCCTGAGTTCAATTCTTAGTAATATCAATTCTTAGTAATATTCTTAGTAATGTTCTTTTGTTTGAGTTATCTTTGGTTTATTCTGATTCTTGTGGTGGCAAATTGGATTAATGACAAAGAGATAATGTGTCTCTCAAAGTGAGCAGAATATATGAGACTGGATAATTTGTAAAGAACTGAGTTATTTCTTATCATGTTAAGAGAAAGCTGTAAATCTATCATATTTTTTTGGATGTTTCTTTGTTTGGAGGACCCTGGGATTGAACTCAGGCTCTTGCAATTGCCAGGGAAGCACTTATTCCACTGAGCCATCTTCCCAGCCCTATCCTATACAGATACAAAATGGCTACAAGATACAATGGATACAAGAGGCTGCAGCGTCCAAACAGGAAATCCCTGAATCTAAAACCTTTCTTGGTGTACAATTCCATAGTGAAAAGTGTGGGGAGGACAACAGTGTGTATGTGTGGGGGTTATGCACACGCACATAGGGGTGAGGAAAGGGAAAGGAACCTACCTTTGTATGCAGAACCTACTCTTGTTTTTTGTTCATTTTTTTTTTTTTTGGTGGAACCAGGGATTGAACTCAGGACTTTGCACTTGCCAGGGAAGCACTTATTCCACTGAGCCATCTCCCCAGCCCCATAAAGACAGGCAAAAAGGAGACAAGGGAGATCATAATTTTAAAATTGTACTTTTTTTTTTTCTTTTGGCAGAACTGGGGATTGAACTCAGGTTGTATACTGGGCAGGCAAGTGCTTATTCTACTGAACCTTCTCTCGCCCACTCTTGTGATAACTAACTTATCCCCACAGTAGGACATCACTTCCTTTGGAGGCAGAGCTTGATGGCGTGACGACTTCTCAAGGCCCCACCTCCTCAGCACAGTAGAACTGAGGATACATTTCCAGCCCTAGAACATTCCAAGACACCTTCCAGCCACAGCACCAGCCTTCACAGGAAAGTTTGCTGAGTTCTGTTTTAGAGAGTAGAAAGGAAAGCGCCACAAAGAAAGGCAGTGCTTCCTTTCCCTATTCGCTTTGCACAATTGCTTCTCTGCATTGAAGACTAGCTATTGGACATGTGCCAGGTGGAATCAGTCTGGAGGGTCACAAAGAAGAAAGCAGTGAAGGCCACAGAGAGGAGAGCTCGTTCTGCGAGGCCAAACTCCATGGCCCAGGGTTTCAATATTCAGGGCCCTCTTCTTTCCTTAGCATTCTGTTCAACTGAAGGAAGTAGATGCACAGTAATTGCTTATTCTTCTAGTGTTTATTTATAGCACATTTTTTCTCACTTATATAGAAAGAACAAAAATAGCAGTATGCTTTCAACTGCCTTTTTTATTTTCTTGCAAGTAAATAGCAAGCAATGCCAAGATTAGTAAGAGGGAGAGACTTTGACAACATGGAAATGTTGCTTCCAGGGGCTCCGGGCCCCTGTGACCTGTCTCCCTTCAGATGCATAAAACCTTCTCACCCCTGCACCTCTCTCTAATCAGGCTTCTTTGTAACTGTGATGGAGCTTTACATTTTACTGCAAAACTAAATTTATTTCTCCCCTGACCTTTGAATGGGTGCGGTCATCTAGAAGAAAGGAACTTTTGCTGTTCTTGTGCTGTGGGGGGAGGAGTGAAGCCTTGTGTGTTTTCTGCGCAGAACACTTAAAATTTGACTTTGGAAGTTTTAAAAGTGGAAAAATAGACTCTGCTAGAAAATGCAGATGAATCATTGGAGGGTTATCACAGGATCCCAGGAGGGTGAGGAAATTTGATAAACACACACAGACACAGACACACACACACACACACACACACACACCCCTTCCCATAGATAAAATTCACGGCATTTGGGGAGTTCCTGTGTTAGTAGGACCACTATGTCCTTTTTCAGAGCCAGGTAGACGGGGAAATTTACTTCTGCCTGGCATGTTGGTGATTGTCATTTTAAGGCTCCGCCTACCGAGGTCCAGTCAAGTGATAAGGAAGCGCATATTGTCGCAAGGCCTAGGACAGACCATTGTGATCCTCTGAGCATCCCTAGGAGACTCTACTGGCCAAGCATGGGAACAATGCTATACCACTTGATTGAGTGACAGACAGATAGACAGACAGACAGACAGACAGACAGACAGACAGACAGACAGCATGAACTCAGCTCTGCACTAAAAGGGTTTTCTCCCAGGAGGGTTTTCTCCTAGTCAGCAGTAATGAATGAAGGATACATTTCCTATGCAAAATTTCAGGAAAGACACTCCCCTGAGCAATTAAGATACAGTATATTTTAATACCTTATTTTAAAAACATGAAAATGGTACAACTAATAAAATGTCAAAATTTTGCATCCTGATGGGCTATTGTTTTAGGAAGATGCATTGTTGGATTGTACAGAGAAGACAACCAGCCCACTGTGCCCTGTCTAAGTGACTGTCACCTTGCTTTCCTAATGAATGCATTGGAATGGGCAGACAGCTTGTGAATAGGTTAGACCACATAAGACTTTATGTACAATCATGTCTTGTGACTGAAGGGCTTTTATTAACTTCTTTGCACTTGGTTCAAAGTGTGAGAGATTATATTAATTATATATTCTGTTTGTTTTTTGTCTTAGATGCTACTATAGCCCCAGAGTGCTTTATGATGCTATCATAACAAATAATTATAGGGGCTGGGGAGATAGCTTGGTGGTCTAAGTACCTACCTAGCAAATGCGAGGACATGGGTTTGATCCCTGGTACTGCCTATTGTGCTGGCCACAAAATCTGGGCATGGTGGTGCGTGCCTATAATCCCATCACTGGGGAGGCTGAGATAAGAGGATTACTATAAGTCTGAGCTGCATACCAAGACCCTTTATCAAATAAATGAATAAGCAAACAGACAAAAGATTTTTTTTTAAAATAACTGTTTTCTCACTTGGACAAGAACAAACATTAGATCAAGGGTATTTGTCCAGTT
Source organism: Ctenomys sociabilis (assembly GCA_004027165.1). Taxonomy (NCBI): domain Eukaryota; kingdom Metazoa; phylum Chordata; class Mammalia; order Rodentia; family Ctenomyidae; genus Ctenomys; species Ctenomys sociabilis. The sequence goes on from PVKA01008765.1 coordinate 21,249, forward strand.
CTTTACTCTGGGTTTTGGTAACAGAGTAAAACTGAAATGTCACAACAGGCGAGACCTAGGAATCCTTCTATACCATTTCACACCATCACGCCCCCAGCTTGTCCAGGAGATATGCAGACTTTGCGGGTCAAGAAATCTCTCTTGGTTTCAGTACATCCTACTTCCTCCATGACACTGAACCACATATAACAGAGAGACAAGAAAGCCTGGGCATCTGTAGAATTAGGGAGAGGAGGGAGGAGGAGGAAGGCAGGGAGGGAAAAGGAAGGTGTGTGATTGCTGTTCAGGTGAAATGAAGTGGGCACAGGAGTCCAGTATTATGGTGTTTCTACTGCGTAAGAAAGGTCCTATTTGCTAAATCTTGAAAATTATGCTAATATATATAATAGCTATAAAATTTCACATATACCTCCAAGGCACATGAAACATGCAAGGGCATATTCAGTCTCTTATGTTGTGGCCTCCCTGCACAGCCTCCCTGCAGGAAGGAAAGCAGGAAAAGGAGCAGGCTCCCCATCGCGGGTATATAAAGGAAAGGGTTCTCTAATGCTGTGCCCTTCAGGAGAGGGGCAGTCGCATCCCATGCCATGCACAGGATACTCACCAGGTACAGAGAAAGTGCCAGGGGTTTTGTAATGTTAGCTATTCTCCTATAATGCCAATTTTAAAGTACACACTGTATACTATTCAGTACCTAGTATACATATATATAGTTTACAACACAGAGATGCATAGTTCAATTTTATTAATCTGCTCAGTAAAAAAAAATATATATATAAAAGTGTGGGAAAACTAAACTGAATAAAATCAGATCATCTGTAGGCCCTGTGTGTGGCCCTGCTAGGCGCCTTCCACAGGTTGCAGTGTTTTAAAGAGTGCTTGTCTTTTCTTCATGGGACGGCACTCCAGATGACTCTGTCTTGTCCCACAAATGCTCCAAGTCTAGGATGGGAAAGAGATGGAGACTGGGAGGCACCATGTGGTCTCCTGAGATGCTGGCCCTGAGTGATACTTGAAGGTGCCCTCTTTCCCTTTGCCCGCACTGGGCTTCTCTTTGTCAAGTACACGATGTCTTGATTATAGTACAATTTTGGTTCAAAATATTGAAAATGGTGTTAAACGCTCACAATGAAAAAATTCTGATCAAGATAAAGCCACATGTCAGCACCAGGCACCAGGCAGCACCCTGCATTCCCCACATGCTCTGAAGATGATTCTGGGCCCACATGTATTCTTTAGGATGGCGACACCTATCTCTAGAAAGAGCAATGAGCTTGCCCAAGTGCCTGTGACCACAGGAAGTGATGTGAACTCAGGTCTCTCAGTGTCAGACTTCTCACAGACCCTCACTTCTGTGTTCCCACCAGCTCAGCTTGCTGCACTCAAACAGCTAGATTTATGGCAGGCAACCTGTTTTCTTTGTTTTTAGGAGATTTGGCACCTGCTGTGCTAGTTGTTTTTACTATAAAAGGCATATAAATATGATCACTACGTAATGGACAGCTCACTGGGTAGTAAGTTAAAAATACCAAAAACCATTATTGATTTGGCTTGATGGACAGCTATGCATCTCAGGATCTCCACCAAGCTTCATACCATTCCACCATGGTGCATGATGTAACTTGGCAAGAGGATGACATTCAGCCTCAGCTCCTCCTTTCTAGGAATTTCTTCAGTGCTGCAGAGACAAACACTCTTAAGACCTAGCTTTCCTGGATTCCCACACACTCTACACTCCTGTGGGGTTTAAAAAAATTTTTTTTGTACCAGGATTGAACTCAGAACCTTGTGCTTGTCAGGGAGGCACTCATGCTGGTGAGCTATTACCCTGGTGTTGTGGGCTTTTAAAAAAAATACATCATTTAAAAAATTATTTCTGTATAAGCTTATATGGATTTACTGTGTTATTGGAGATACAGCATTGACTCATTTGTTCTGTATCATCGTGTCCCAAACTCTTCTAGAGACAAGGTCTTTTTTTGTAGCACTTATATTTCCATCATGGAAACAAATGTCAAGTACGTTTCACAGTGTGTATCATATATATACAAATGGTAAATAAACACATGAAAAAATGTGCAGCATCCGTGTCATTCAAAAGACGCAAATTCCATCTCACCCCAGAAAAAAAAAATGGCTCTCATCAAAACTCAACCAATAACAAATGCTGGCGCTTCTGCAGGGGGAAAAGGAACACTTCTTCACTATTTGTGGGAGTGTAGACTGGTACACTATGGAAATCAGTATGGAGATTCCTCAAAGAACTAGGATTGCAGATTTCATTCAACCCAGCTATTCCTCTCTTGGGGATTTTTCCAGAAGAATTGAAAATATTGAAGCTCTGTTTGTCATAGTGCATGTTAGAAGCAACTCAAATGCCCATCAGCTGAGGAATGCATAAAAAAGATGTGGTATTTTTATGCAATGGAGTATTCCTCAGCTATAAAAATGTTAAAATCGAGGCTTTTATAAGTAAATGCATACAACTAAAGACCATACTGATAAGTGAAATAAGTTAGACTCTCATGTGTAAACATCGTATTGTCTCCCTAGTGGAAGAAACAGAAAGAGTAAATACAATCCAAAAGATAAAATAGATATTGTGAAAGAGAAAGGAACTTCTCAAAAGAAAGAACAGCTTGGATGAGTGAAAGGAAAAAAGAATTAAAAAATAGCTAATTGTACTATTAATTTCTTTTTCTTTTCTTTTAAGTTTTTATGTATTGGGTACAGGGTTTCACTATAAGGTTCAGACTCATAGTGATCCTCCTGTTTCAGCTTCTGTAGAGCTGTGATTACAGGTATTCACCACCACACCCGGTCCTGTAATACTAATTTCTATTAGTTCCTTGAAAGGAACATTTAGTGTTATATTATTTGATCAATATTTTGTACCTGTTAATCTGAGCAATTCCTTTGAATATAACTATATGCACTGTAATAACTATTGTTAATTTCCTATCATCTTGTTCTGAATTTTTGTACAGTTTTTATTGTTTTTTAATTATCTTTAAATAAAAAGGGGCATACAATGTTAGTTAGTAGTTAGTATCACTGATGTAGGGTCAAAGAGATAGCTCGGCAACATTAGCCTCTTCCTGGCAAGTGCCAGGACCCGGGTTTGGCCCCCAGTACCACAGGCCATGCTGCCACACACCAAGCTGGCCACTGACACCAGGTATGGTGGTGCACACGTGCAATCCCAGCTCTGAGGAGGCTGAAAAGAGGAAGATCACTGAGTCTGAGCTGCATAGTGAGACCCTATATCAAATACATAAAAAAAAATCACTGGGGGGCTGAGGACATACCTCAGTAGAATAATTGCCTGCCTGGCAGGTCCTGAGTTCAATCCCAGATACTGCCAAAAATAAATAAATAAATAAATAAATAAATAGATAGATAGATAGATAGATAGATAGATAGATAGATAGATAGATAAATATGGATAAATAAATAAAACCTCAGTGGTGTACAAAATTCAGGAAAACCGTATTATAGTAATATATAAACCACATATCAGAAGTTGTACAGCAAGCCCCAGTGATAAACATTTAGGCTGTCTTCAGATCTTTGTGGTTAATCTCTAGAGCACAGTGAATTCTTGTGGATGCCACTCCTCTCTGTTCAAATATAGCATTGTGAAGAACATTGTGAAGTTTCAGATGTTTTCTGAAAGGTTTTCACTACATGTGAGATAGTCAGCCACCCTGCAGTGCTCCAGACTGTGAAACACAAGGCTCTGTGGGACACCAAGACCTTTTCAGCTTAGGCCTCGCTGTCTAGAAGGGCATGAGGTACCTGCATATGCAGAGGGAGAATCGGGGCAGTTCCAGGGCCTAGATGTACAGAAGAGCCTTACTGGTCCCTCTACCCCTGAGCAGCACCTTCACTGGGACTCGAGGAGCCCTCTCTCCCACTTGCCTCCTGTCCCTGTCCCTGACCCTTTTCCCTCCTGCTGTTAATGGCAGGCTGGCCACAGTCCAGGTGAGGTTAGCAGTGCCTTTCTTAGTCCTTGTCCTATTATATCATGAGCCTGAGGTTTTGCTGATCGCTAGCAGCTAGCAGATATAAAAATAGCCCACTTGTAGCAGATGTCATAAAAATGCAAAGAAGGTTGCAGGCTCTTGGAGCAAGCTTGTTAGCCCTCGGATTAGCTGTGGAGTACTGACCTCGGCAGAACAAAGCATGGGGCAGAAAGAGTGATGGAGACACCTTGATGTCCAATGCTAGATCAGCTTCATCCCTTGAAAATATGGGGAAGACAATAAATATCTGTTTGAATCAAACTCTCATTTGTCCCCTGAGTCTACCTTGAGAGATGGAATAGGATTCTCCCTTTAGGATAATTAGGCTATTTTAGCTGAGCGATAGATGTTTAGCTTTAGCTGCAAGCTAGTTTTTCCTATTCTCCTTTAGAGTTTCAAAGGTGATTGAAATTCCAGTGACAGTGCCCATCTCCAACCCATTTGTAGCTTGCGATTGTTGAAGTACTCTAAGGCGCTGTGATGTCACCACACGTCAGAGTCCCGGAGTCCCTGATCACGGAATCTTCAGTCTGATCTAAAGAATGTGCTTGCATACAATCGAATAGGCTGTAAACGAAGCATTGAAGTGGAATGTATATCCAGACCTATATCTATATCTATATCCGTATCTAATATTGGCTGATGTAAGAGTGCCATCTCCAAGAAAGAGTTGCTAGAGCAGAAACTTCAAAGTTAAAGTAAGAGCCAGTTGTGTTAAGACAGTGTGAAGAACATTCCTGCAGAAGGAAGGGCATCTGTCGAGGCCTTGACCTGGGCAAAGGGAAGAAAGGTCATTGTGGTATTGGGATAGACCTACGAGAGAAAAACAGAAACAAACAAAAGGTGCCCAAGGATAGGCTGAGGGCTCGTTTTATAGAGCTGTGAACCTTAATGGGAACTCAAACCCACTAATAACTCATAACTGAGGGGTGTCAGGCAAATGACTAGAGCGATTGGAACTGCATGTTTTTCAAGCTTACTCTTGCTTGAGATGGTACAAGATGGCCCTAGAAGAATGGCCTGAAAGCTGTCACCAAACAAGAAGTGATAGGGACTTAATCTAGAGGGTGGTAGAAGGCAGGAACCAAGGGGCAGGAACCAAGGCCTGTTCTTCAGGCATAATTTCAAGCAGACATGGTGCTGCGCTACAAGCCATGAGTAACCAGAAGGCATCCCAGGAAACGGAGCCTGGCTGAGTGTCAGTGCAGTGAAGCATTCACGATGCAATCATTTTCAAACCTATTCTCTTATAAAAATTGTTGAGGTTGTTTTCCTTTTTTTTTTTTTTTAATGTATTTGGCACAATGTCTCACTATGCAGCGTGGACTCCTGATGATCCTCCAGCTTTCAGCCTCCCCAGCTCTAGGATTATAGGTGCTGGCCACCATACCTGGACTTGGTGGCCGGCTTGGCATGCCCAGGGGTCGGGCCAGTGTGGCATGTGGTGTGTGGGATTGAACCCTGGTCTCTGAGCTTGCCTAAGCAGATGCTTATTCTGTTGAGCTATCTTGCCAGCCCCCAGGGTTTTTTTATTTACTATTTCTTGTGGCAATTTAAACATGGAATATATGGTGTTAATGTAGTTAACTTTTCAAAAGTCACCAGTGATGCCGACTCAACATTTTTTTCTAGGATTCCTTGCATGGTCAACTTTCTTAACTTTGGTATCATGTTTGCATTTGGATAAAATAGGGCACTCTTGGAGGACCTGAACTTTCATTTGGGTGAAATTTCTATCATATATATGAACTAAACTAGTGATTTTCAACTGGAGGTGCTTTCTTTTGAGACTAGCAAAGATTTCTAATCTATGCACAATTTAGTCCAAGATGTTTTCAAGTGAAAGCAATTTTGTAGAGGCATTTGTCTCAGAGTTGATGATTGCAACTGAAAAAGTGCTACTGGCATCTAGTGGGTAGGCGCCAGACACGCCACCGAGCATCCCACTGTACAGGTGATGCCCACAGCAAGCAATGATTCCATCCAACCCTCAACGATGCTAAGTTTGAGAAAACCTGAACACAAATAATGTTAACTTGTTCTAAGTCTTTGCATGTTGTTTGAGAGAATTGAACCTACTTTGACACATAGCCTTTACATGGCCAGAGTATGAAACAAGAAGTTTCTAAGTTTTTTAAATCTTTGGAAACATTACCACATTCAACAGTGTTCAATTCCATGAGTATAAATGCAAATTATGAAATATAACAGAGTGTATACCTAATAGGTACTTGTAATTTTTCCCAAGTTAGATCAGACTCTTCCCTACTTCTTAACATGACATAATGAAAAATACTCAGATTTAGCAGTAAAATGAATACAATCCATGAATACATAGTTCACAAAAGAAGAAAATGCAAAACTACTTATTTAATATGTGAAAAACCTATTCAAGAACTTCAGTAACATGAGATACAAGATCACACAAGAATTTCCATCCAATTTTTCTGCATTTTTAAAGGTTAACATCTGAGGAGGAAGGAGTATGCTTTATGTGATGTTTGCTTGCTGTATGTGCCAGAATTCATTCCCCTTTTTTGAAAATACTGATCATGAAAGATACCAGAAAGATGCAGGCCTCTTCTAAGTACCTTGATCATGAGCAAAAAGCAGACCATAATTTACTAAAACTTGTCTGACTACTGAAGAATAAAAAAGAGGAAAAAAAATGTGAATGAAGAGGACATTTCTTATGCCATATCCACTCCACGTGGGACCCTATGAACAGATGAGTAAAGCTACAAAGTCAGGCAATAGCAATGGTTTCACACAGAGCCACACATTGTGACGTCCACCGCAAGACAATCCACATCAGGATGTGGCACTCTGAGACGTGGTTGATCCTAAGGTGTACCATAAAGAAGGGCAAACATGTAAGTGGGATTTTTCTTCTCTACAATTTTAAGAACAAGATAATGACAACAACAAACTCAAAGCTTTGTTGTTGGAAGTATTATCTCATCTTTTCATAAATAAGGGGAGATGATATTATGTTGATAAATATGTGGTGATGTCCAGAGCCTGCATTTTGGTTCACTGAATGACCACAGAAATGCTCATGGCAAAGCTGTCTGCACCTGGCTATCTTTTGTGGTGCTCAGTCCTGCCCATCTGAAAGACTGGGTTTTCCATAGCATTGCATTAATAGACATCCCATGACATTGCCCCCATGAGTCCATCTAGAGTCTGAGGTGGGAATAAGAACAGCCATAAGCATGTGCAATTAGAATAAATGCTTTTCAAACATTCATCCTTTGATTCAAAGTAGAACATGCTCTGCATTTATAGGAATCCTTCTTGAGCCATGAGGGCTTTCAAATATTTTATATTTCGGAAGACCTTCTGTGGCATTTCCATTTTTGGCTTTGCAAATTGACAGTCAGTCTAATGGGAAGCCAAATTTGGGGAAATAATCTGCCTTTGAGTTTTGCAACTACGAGGGGCAGAGACAAAACAGTTTCAAAGCTCCACTGAGTATTTACAGTTGGATAGTATTTTTCTTGTTCTGGGGTTGAATATACCCTGATGGATTGTTTTAAAAATCAATCATAGATAAATTTACATAGTTAGTACAAGCACAAGCAATCCACCAAGGAGCATATTTCAGTGCTGGAGAAAAAGGAATAAGAATACAATTTCTGCCAGTGACATTTTTGGATGCAGTCTCTTCCCACTCTTTCTTTAATGCAGAGAATTATTTTTACAGGGAATTAATTTTCCCGCTGCATTGTATTATTTGGAATGAAAAGTTAGAGCAAATGCATAGCATGAGGTTGCTTTGCTGGGAGGAAACACCCAGAATTAAGGACATAGGTGTTGGTGAAAACTCATTATAGTATTGCCAAGTGAAACTTTAACCAATTTATTTATGTCTAACATTCAACACGTATTTTTTATACAGGTAAAGAATTCCTGGGACTATTTGGTAATGTTGTTATAAGCACAAATGTGGTGAAGAAGGAAAAATACCTACAGAGTAGTGTTTAGAAAATGTTCCCTTTAGAAATCTGTACTAAGTTCCACTTCTGCCACATTTTTTAAGGAATTGGGTTACTAACACAACTGTGACAAGCCTTGGTCCCTGATTTTAGAAAAAAAGTCTGCATACTAACTTCTTAAACTGTCTTTATGATAATAAAAATGAAGCAATAATGCAGGAAGTATTGTAATAAATTGATTGCAAGGAATGAGAATTTAAGGCATTGTGCCAGGGGTCAGTGAGGGGGCACTGGTGTGTGAGTGAGAGGGGGGCAGTAGCAGCAAGGGAAAGGAAGCCTTAGAAATAATGCTTTGTCCTGTTTATTTTTTCAGCAAGCAAATATTGAATATTGGCCATGGGTCATTTTACTCTAGATGAAGAAATGGGGTTGTGAACAAAAGATTATGTTCCTGCAGGCAAAAAGGGGGGGATCATAAACCTTATGTTCTGGGTGGAGGGGCTGAGCAGAAGATAGATATGTGAGACATGGAATGTTTGCTGGGAAAAGTGAAGATGCTGTGTGTGTGTGCGCACGCGTGCACGTGGGTGCATGTGTGCCTTTGTCTGTGTGTGCATGTGTGCTTTCTCATTTAAATCCGGAGGTTAGTCCTGAGTGTCATGATCATTTCTGTCACCAACATGTAATTTTGGACTCTGCCACACTGTGTAAAACTAGAAATAGGCAAGCACTGGGTCTTCAGGTGAACTGAGGGTTTCCCTATTAAGGAAGAGAGAACAAAGTCCTCCAAAGCAAAGGAAACAGGTGTCCAGTGCATCGGAGCTTGCTCATTCTGCTTTACTTCATGAGACAGCACAGAGCAAAAGAGTCTTTGTATTATCCATGGGAAGGAAGGGGGCTGTTTCTCTGCTAAAGCATTGTGTCCCTCGCAGGGCAGCCCAAAATAAATGAATGAAATGGAAAAGTTAATGAATGAATGAACAGCTTAGATCCCTAATTTTCACTGACCTGGTTAATAAGCATTTTCTGCCATTGGTACTCTCAGGAAAATTTTAAAGCAGCTGGGTGTGTTTTAACTGCCTTGTAGCACGAACAAAGAAAAGTGACTCAATTATTTGTAATATGGCTGGGTGCTATTAGATACTTAATTGAATAATTACTGGTTTGGGCCAAGGAATGTTTTTTATCCTTTAATTATCTAAGCTAATTATAAGCACACTTAACAATTCTCCTCTTAAAAAAGAAAAGGAAATTCCTTTCTTTTAAAAAGAGCAAACTGGCATGTTTATCTGTCCACAATGAGTCATTCAACTGAATATTAACAAGCAAAAATATTTACTTTTAATAAAGGTAGAGGATCTAACTGGTCAATATCTTTGGGAGGAAATGGCATTATTTTTGGACGATGTCATGCATACTATTATTAGTCAAAATTCTTGGTTATGTTTGTTGTGGGTCAGCAATAATTCCAGGTAATTAAATTAGGTCACTAGAAAGATGAGAAGCAATGCTTTTTATTACATCTAAGCACAGACTCTGCAGGCCTGAGCTTCTAAAATTATTCCCCAGAGAACTTAATATATACTTGGGACATTTAGCTAATTAGAATGAAATTCATAAATGCAGTTTTAGGGGAGAGTTGTTAATGTCTGCACCTGGCTGTGGGGTCTGTTACGAGAAGGCGACTGGCCCTGGTCTCCCCAAAAGAGCCACATATTTCATTCCTTTTGTTTTTTCTTTTTTTATTATTAATTTTATTGAGAAACAAATAGCAATGAGACAGTTTCAAAACCGATTAACATATTTCATTATTGGGGAACATTTTTTTTTTGGTGGAACCAGGGATTGAACTCAGGCCCTTGTGATTGCCAGGAAAGTGCTTATTCTATTGAGCCATCTCCCCAGTCCTGTATTTTATTCTTGAATGATACACAGAAAATGAAAATCTGAGGCTTTTGTCCCAAATTGGACAATACTCTGATTCAATTTTATAAATAAATGATTCCTACCCAGAATAATATGCCAGAATCTTATTCATACTTTTCCTGTAGCTTTTCTTTATTTCTGTTATTTTTCAAGCAGATAACATGATAAAAACTGTCAAGCATTTGACTACATCATTTCCTACTATTGCTTTAGCTGCTGATCTCCTGAAGTGGTTCACCTGTGCTGTCCATATGTGGCTGTAGCCTGATAAAATATCGCTTAGAAGTAGCAGCTCTGATTGAACAGTGGTGTCCTCACCCAGGGATTCTCAAACCTGAGCGCCTGCACCAGAATCTCCTGGATCAGAATCCCCTGAAACACTTGCAGATTTCTGGACCCTTTCGAGCCTTCTGACTTTGTAGGTCTGGAGTCTTGCCTGAGCAAAGTCTATATCACATAATGACATTTTGGTCAATGACAAACTACATGTACAGTGATGGTCCCATCTCTTTATGAAGGAGTTAAAAAATTGACATCACCAAGTAACATGGCAGCAGTTAAGTCTTGCCTGTCGTGGTGTTGATATAAACAAAGCTACCACTCTGCCAATCACCCAGAAATGAAACATCCAGAAATTATGTACAGTACATAGTAATGATAGATGATTGTGCAACTGATCCTGTATTACTGTACTTTTATCATTTTTTTAGCTTGCACTTCTTCTACTAATTAAAAAAAAAGTTAACTGTAACACAGCCTCAGGCAGGTCTTTCAGGAAGTGTCAAGTAGAGGGCATTGTTAGCCTAAGAAATGTCAATCAGGTACAGGTCCCTGAAGGTCACCGCCCCTGGGAACCTCCCAGATAGAGGACAGTGATAGTATTAACCTTGTCCCTATGTAGGCCTTGCCCCGTGAGTGGGTATCTGTCTTATTTTTTTCTTGCTCCTAATTTTATTTATTTTTAATATTAATTTTATTGAGATAGAAATGGCATTGGGACAACAATGATTAATACATTGCATATTGTCTGTCTTATTTTTAAAAGCAAAAAGAGTCTAACTTTGCAAAAGCAAGAGGATGCCAAGGTAGAGGTCATGCTTCCTTACCCAGCAAGACCCCTCCTCAAAAAAAACCCCAAAAAACACATTTAAATATGTTTTTCTTAAATGTGGGAGTTTATAGAGTAAACAACCATCTAGTAAGCTAAGGCTCATTCAGTAGTGAAGCAGTCACTACAGGTCGTGTCGCCCACCTGTGACGCTTGTGATATGTCAACAGGGCTCCGGCTCCATCCTCAGCCTTCGCTTTCACTCGCAGACTCTCCCGGAGCCAGCTCCCTGCTGGCCCTGAAAGTCCCAGTCCTGACTAGTGCCCCATGCCACTTTGCCACTTTCTTACTTTTCACCCTCTGTATTTCACTGCACCTTTTCAATGTTTAGACATATTTAGGCGCACAGACGGTGCGGTGTGACCGCGGGCTGAAACACAGCTCCTTGCTGTCCAGCTTGCAGCACTGTCTGCACTGAGCTCCACCCCCTCAAGGTGTGCTAGCCCCGCAGCCTAAGTTTGCGCATGCGCATTCCTACCACGTTTATCCAGCGAGTCCCTCACCTAGTGACACATTTCTTGCAATACAGCCTCAGCCATAGTGATTGATGCTATGAATTTCTAATAAATTCTCCAAAGTGGTGCTGATCGCGGTGAACCACACTTTGAGAACCATGACTCAGGCTCAAAGCTGTGAAAGGTGGTGAAAAAAGTTTTGGTGTTGAGGAAAAAAGATGTAGGATAAACAGCAATAAGTACTTCCTTATTCTTTCGCTTAAGGAATACGCTGGTAAGGTAAACTATCGCCACAAGCAAAAGGGTAGGAAATGCTTTGCATTTGGTCAGAGTGCTAAGAAACGACTGAAGAGTATTTTACAGCAAGGACAGAGGACCGCTCCATAGGTGTCTGTCACAGTGGTGTTGACAAGGAGGGAAACTGGGTGTAAAAGAGTCCCTTCTTGTTCATTTGTTTACTCAACAAGTACTTTTGTTACTCTCTCTTTTTTAAAAAAAAAAGTATGTATTTATTTATTTGATACAGGTCTCACTTTGCTGTTCAGACTCGTAGTGATCCTCCTGTCTCAGCTCCCTGCACTGCCAAGCAGGCACAGAGACCGCTGAGCCATCTCCCTAGCCCCGGTTACTCTCTTGATGTTAGAGGATACATGCAGGAGGAAGCCAGAGAGACAAAGCCCCTGGTTGTGCAGAGTTTACATTCAGAAGGAAAATACAAAAAACTAAAAACAAAACAAAACACAGGTAAATACATAGCACATTTGATACTGACAAGAGATAGAAAGGACATAAAGTTGAGGAAGCCTGGTTGGATAAAGAGAAGCAATTTTAATTTACACATAACACATAAGCTTTGAAAACTAATACCAAGTGGGACCGACAAGATAGCTCAGTGGACTAAGAACTTGCTTAGGCAAGTACAGGGACCAGGGCTCAATCCCCAGCACCACATGCTACACTGGTCCCACCTGCAGGAGTGCTGAACCAGCCACTGAGTCCAAATATGGTGGCAGGCAACTGTAATCCCAGTGCTGGGGAGGCTGAAAACAGGAGGATCACTATGAGTCCAAGCTCGTAGTGAGACCCTGTGCTAAATACCATGCAAAATGTCCTGTGGTGCATAATTTCTTGGGGAAATTGGATGAAAATGCAGATTCCCATAGTCTATCAGGTACCCCTGTTCTACCCTGGGTATTTTCTTTCAGCAGTCCCAGATGAGGAGAGAAAGGGGGAAGGGAGAATGGCAGGGCATGGATCTGAGCATCCCAGGTTGGATTCAGGGCCTGGCTCTTCCTTGCCAGGCAGGGGGCCCGGGCTGTGTTACTCTGCTCTCTAGAACTCTGCCCAGACTTTTGCCTAGGTAGATTTTGTCCAGATTGGATATTGTCTAGACTGTAAAACATCCTACATCAGTAAAAGAATTAGAGGTACAAGTTCAGAAATCGAAACCAAATGACTTCATTGGAAAAAGAAGGGAAGTAGGGAAACAGAACCAGTACTGAGAAGGAGAAAACAGTAAGGAGCAAGCTAGCTACCTGGTCAGATAAAGGAGAGTCTGGAGCCAGAACTGGGGGTGGGGGCTGTCTGCTTCAGGCTCCAAGACCCCCCTATTTAGCCACTGCTCCTCCCTATGCCTGTGTACAGACTGCTGGCTAAGCACCTCTGTGGTCCTTCTGTCCTGTCTGAGGCTTATCCTGCGAGCTGGAGAGCAGGGCACCACGTGAGGGTGAGTGGCCCAGAGAGAGGCCCGTGCACTGCGGTGTACTGATGCGGGGAGAAAACGGAAAGCATGTGTGTGCTCACGTGTGGGTCTGTGAGCACCTCCGTGTTCATGCGTGTTTAATGTCCTAAGTGAGGTTTTATGTAATTCAGCCTCATCCCACTCTGTTTCTTTTTGTGTTTACTTGGAGGTGGAGGGGAGAGGGAACTGTGTCCTAGCTTGAAGCGAGCCAGGCCTTGTCAACTCTGTTTTTCTTGGCTCCTCTCTCTAGCCAAGGTTGAACTCTGTTTCCCAGAAACCTCACTGAAGCCCTTTAATTTTTCTGCCTGTTCCTCCAATCTTCCCTACTGTCCCATACAAGGAATGGAAATTGAGGTCTCTCCCTGTCTCTCTGTCTTTCTCTCTCAATCTGTGCCTGTCTCTCTGCCTCTCTCTCTCTCTGTCTCTGTCTCTCGTTCTCTCTCTCTCTCTCTCTCTCTCTCTCTCTCTCTCTCTCTCTCTCTTTTTCTCTCCCTGTCTCTCACACAAATACATCTTAGCTAATGGCATGTTTATTACATCCTAGTAAACCTATTGTAAGTTGAAACTATCATAAACAGAAAATGCATTTAATTCATCTACAAAATATATATAGCTTTAGGGCCAGCAAGATAGCTCAGTGGACTAAAGTGCTTGCTTAGGCATGCAGTTTGATCCCCAGCAGCACATGCCATACCAGCCCATCCGCAGGGTGGGCTGAGCTGATCAGAGTCCAGGTGTAGTGGTGCATACCTGTAATCCTAGTGATGAGGAGGCTGAAAACAGGAGGATCACTGTGGGTCCCAGTTGATAGTGAGACCCAAATACATATACATATATATATATATATATATATATATATATATATATATATATATATAAAATCTACTATAAACATTCTCAAAACAATTATATTATTTTAGTATTAAGAAAAATTATCTAACATAAAGCCTATGCTGTGGTAAAATAATGAATGTCTCATGTAATTTATACTGTAATATGAAAAAAAATGACTGTATGGGCATGCTACTTTGCCATCAAGAAGCAAAAAAGTGTTCCTAAATCCAACCATTATAAGTCAAGTCTACGTGTGTGTTTGTGTGTGTGTGTGTGTGTATGTGTGTGCCTACATATGTGTATTTTTCATATCTCTGTGTATATACACATGCAGAAAAGAAAAAGATGTACCTTTGTGTTTACTCTGTTTTGCCCTGCTAGTTTGTTAATACTACCTTAAATATTTTAATCATTTATTTATTTATTTAGTACAGGGTCTTACTATGCAACTCAGAATCATATTGATCCTCCTGCCTCAGCCTTGCTACCACTGGGATTATGGACTTGCACCACACACCCAGTTTTGTTGGCCTGCTCAGTGCAGGGCCAGCACAGCATGTGTTACCTGGGGTTGAACTCTAGTCCTTGTGCTTGCCAGGCAGGCACTCAGACTGCCAAGCTATCTCCCCAATCAACACCCCTATCTTAGAACTAGGAATTCACAATGAATTTAAATGCATTGGCTTACAGGACTGGAGGCTGTGAAGTCACACATGAAGATGCTGCCGCAGCCAAGAGTCTTCTTGCTGCAAGTTTCCATGGTGGAAGCCCCAACAGAGGAGGGGAGGAGAGCGGGAGGGGCCAAATCTGCCTTTCTCAAATAGCATCTGGTTCCCCTTGTGAGTAGAGGCCAGGTGACTTTAACACTTTCAACCATCCCATCTCTTAATACCATTACATTTGCAATTAAATTTCAGTATGAGTTTTGGGGGGGACACTAAAACCCTAGCTCACAATCATGTGTCATCTTGGCTGGTGTTTTACAGCAAGAGACATGGAAACAGGAGGAGACAGGGCCTGGCATTGTCATACCCTGTGTGATAACAATAGTAATCTTGATTTGCAGGTATATGTTAAAATAGAAAAATTCTCAAAATGTTATGTGAGGCTAAGCAAACATAAAAGCATAGAAGCTATGCAAGAAGGCTTGTGGCACTTAGCCATGCACTTCAGCATGTCCGCCGAAGGTAGGCATACGCCAGGAAAGCCGTCTTGCCAGAGAGCAGTCACTTTGATAGAACTCCTAGAGCCTTTTCTTCCACTCTCTTTCCTTCTGCTTTGTGAGTGGTTGTTGAAGATCCATGGCAACCAATGGTGCCAAGCCCATCACTTGGCACACAAAATGAGTGTGGTGGAAGTAACAGTTCAGACATGGTTCACTTGTCCTGTTAGGGTGGCTTCTCAATTCCAACTTGATCCCAGTGTGGGAGAGACATTTCTTCGCCTGCCTGAAATTAACTTTATCTGGCAGGCTTTCTAATTTCTGTTGCCTAGTTAGAGTGTTTATATTCCATAATACGTGCTGTGTGGTATGATGAGCATGTCACATTCAGTGTTTGGCCACTGGGAGAGCCATTGGGTCTAAGAGTGAACCAAGTTCCTAACATGGTGAGAGACACAGAATGGTGACGTCAATGTGTTTCATAAAACTTCATGGGACTAAAGAGCAAAAGAAACGTCCTTAGTTCTTCCTCACAGATGAGTAAAACACAAGTTAGAAATTTAGAATAAACATCTACTTCATTTTTCCTCTCTTTTTCAGATACCTAGCATTTGTCCTAAAGAGTTTGTTTTGAGCTTTGATTCTGGCTATAAGAATATTACTTCCAGATTAAATCTTCTGGGTTGGCAGATTGGTCCCTTTGGACTTCTTTCTTCTTCTTCTCCTCCTCCTCCTCCTCCTCCTCTTCCTCCTCCTTCTCCTTCTTTTGCGAAACTGGGATTGAACTCAGGCCCTTGTGCTTGCCAGGCAAGCACTTATTCTACTGAGCTCTCCCCAGAACCACAGGCATCTTTCTGAGCCCACAGCACTATTGCTTTGACTGACTTGCCAGGTTTTATACAGAGAAGAGCTATTAGGCTCCTGGCTTCCTGGAACATACTGGCCACATCACTAATCCTGAGTAAATTACTCCAATTGTACTAATTACAACAAAGAATTAGTGGTCTTATCACCACATTGTATTTCTTCTGCACTAGCAGTTTCCAAAATGTATAGAACATTAATTCCATAAAATGGTCTAATAAGAAAACTCTATTGTCATATAAGCTTAGGAAGCTCTGCTCATTGGATAACAAACTCTGAAAAAATTCAGAATTGAAGACACTATTTCACATTGTGTAACTGTGTAACTTCCCTGATGAATCTAAAAACTCTTTTCTATGGCTTCTTTTCCTTTCTCTTTCTTTCTTTCTTTCTTTCTTTCTTTCTTTCTTTCTTTCTTTCTTTCTTTCTTTCTTTCTTTCTTTCTTTTCCTTTCTTTCTGTTCAGAATCCACTGTTTGACAGTACTCAGAGCCCAAAGGCAAGTTTTATTTATAATCATTTACTGAGAAACTATGATAGGTAAGGTAGTATAGGAGCCTCATGTCTGGAAATGCTTCATTTTTATAATTAGAGAATAACATCAAAGTATGTGGAATCAAGCACTGACTTACATGCTTCAAAATAAATGGGACTTGCAGTAGAGAAGGAAGACGATGGCTGCTGAGTAAGAAAGGACCACTGGAGAAAGAATATTGCACAAGACTTGAAGGATTCAAAAGCTTTCAACATGCATATGAAGATATTAATATATGGTAAACCTAACTAATAGTGCTGTACACTATGTTGAAAGTGCTAGGGGCAGTCCAGTCCTTGTAACTGCCCTAATACATAGGAATTGCTATTAACTTTATTTTACAAATAAGGATACTGAGGCAGAGAAAAGCTAAGTGACTGAATGGGACTATCCCTAGTGAGTGAAGCCCATGACCTCAGGGAGGCTGTCACCTGCCCCTGCCCAGAAAGTTCTGTGCAAGCCGAGAACTTTCTATAGGACCACGGGAGGCATGAGTGAGAGCCTTCAGTAATCTTCTCTACTTGGCTGTTCCTGATTGTTTTTCCAAAATGAAACTAAGAAAGCTTGCCCATAGGTCTGGGTTCCAAGCTGATGAACCCTGGCCCTGCTTTCAGAGTTTGCAGCGTACTGTCCTTCTCTGAGCCTAGGTATTTTTACTCCTACTGTAGGTGGCAATGCCGTCGCTGCCTTCTGCATCCTGGTAAGGACTGAATGAAACGTGGTCATCAAGAGCTGAACATAGTTCATGTACATATCACATGCACAGTAAATGATGATTTCAGCATCATAATCTACAGGAAAGATTTAAGTCATTGGTTTTAATAACTATGCTTTGTCTCTACTCCTGCATTCCCATTGTCCTCTCTTATTTTAGTTTTCACTAAATTCACTTAGTAAATCTGTGGAATCACTGACCATATCTTTCCACAAATTTATTTCCATCCATAGATCTAAAACATGGGGGTGATTATAATTTTTATGTATAAAGTCAGATAGAAAAAAAAACTTTCAGCTTTGTTAGATAATGTTTATAGTAAACTGTTCCACTCTGATACTATACCTGAAATAAGCCACAGAGTATAAATAAATGTGCATGACTGTGCTTCAATAGTTTTATAAAAACAAACAGTAGCCTACAAATACTCTATAGAACTTGACTTTATTAACTTGTGATTGAGAAGGACAATATCTTTCTTTAAAATTCACCAAAACTTATATATTTGTCTAGACACTTAAATTTTATTGTGCTAAAATATATATAACATAAAAATTGCTATATTAACATTTATTCCCCTGTTCTCTAAAAGGAGAAAGTGGCTTTAAAAAAGCTTGCCATTTCATGGCTTCATACTTTTGATTCTTTATATATTATCTATTTTAAGTTGACAGCAAGGAAAAGTTGGATATATTTGTAGTATACAATGTGATATTTTTAAGATCCATATAAATTATGACATGGCTGCATCTAGCTAATTAGCTATCTGTTCCCTCATATACTTTGCACCTTTATTTGTGGTGGAAATACTTGGAGACTGTACTATTCATCAATTTTCAAATATACATTATTTGCTTATAGGCTATGATCATAATATTTTGTTGTAGAGCTCTTGAAATTATTCCTTCTGTGTAATCCAAATCCTGCATCCTCCACCACCCTTAATTAATCTCCATGCAACTCTCTACTCCTATGGGTGTGACTTCTTTAGATGCCACAATTAAGTGACATTAAATACATTTATAGTGGATGAACCATCACCATCATCCATTTCCAGAACTCTTTCATCTTGTGAAATTCAAAATTAATTCATTAAATTCTCCACTTCCATGGCCCTGGATACCACCTATTTTCTATCTCTGTGATTCAGACTGCCCTAAGTACCTCACTTAAGTGAAATTATATAGTATTTTCTTGTGATTGGATCATTTTAATTAGCATGCTTTCACCCAAGTTTCACCCATGTTATAGCATAGGCCAGAATTTTGTCCTTTTTCATTTTTTAAATTTTATGGAAAAAGTAAAATGAAATTTCATAGCAAAATGATAGGAAAATGAACATAATTAGTGCATTGTGCGTTGTTATTTTCAAATAGTCTGTATTTTCAAATAGAGTACAAGTTATGGGCATAAAAATTTCTCTGACTGAAATAATATTCCATTGTATAAATGCACACAACTTTGTCTATTGATCCACTGACAAACTGGATTGTTTCTGTCTCAGTTGTTGTAAATAATTCTGGAAAGAACATTGCTATACAAATGTTTTCTTGAGACTGTGCTCAACTAAACTTCTGAAATAGCAGTAGAATTGCTGGATTATGTGATAATTGTATTTCTAATATTTTGAGGAGCTACCATTTTTTCCCATAGTAGATGAATAATTTTATCCTCCCACCAACCATCCATAAGAATTGAAAATTATCTTCATCCCTAGCAATAAATATTTTCTTTTATTATTTATTAACCTAATAAGAAATGTGAAGTAGTAGTTCACTATAATTTTGATTGTTTTTCTCTCATAATTAATGATGTTGAATATTTCTTTTTTTTTTAAATTTAGTACAGGGTATACAGGGTCTCACTCTGTAGATGGAACTCATAGTGATTCACCTGTTTTCAGCCACCCACGTGCTGAGATTATAGGTGTGTACCACCATGCCCAGTCTCAGTCACTGTCTCAGTGTGCCCCAGGGACAGGGCCAGCATGCCATGCTGGGAATCGAACCCCAGCCACTGTGCTCTACCTAAGTAGGTGCTTTAGTCTGCTGAGCTATCTGACCAGCAATGAACACTTCTTTATGTGTTTCTTAGTCTTTATTATATTTTCTCTTGTGGAATGTTTATTGAAGTCCCTTTCTGTCTGTCTTCTGCCTACTGTGAACTTCTCCTCTGCTATGTGACCCTGCATTGGAGCCAGTCAACAGTCAACTGAGACCTGTATAAACTTTGAGCCAAAATAAACTTTTCTCCTTTAAGTTTGGGTGTTGTTATGGTTTGTGTTTAGTGGTCCCCAAAAAAACTCATGCTGTCACTGGGGTGGCTTCAAGAGTTTGTGATCAATTCATGACCTAGTGCTGGGACCGTAAGTGTGTGCTACATGCACGATCTGTATACAAATGTAAAGAGGGGAAAGACGCTAGGTAGAAGCCCGAAGCTGCAGCCCCTCCCTTAGCTCTTGGCTGCTTTCCTGCCACCATGAAGTGCTGCCCCCTGCCATGTGCCACTCTGCCGTGGAGCCAGCTGAGTACGAACTGAAACCTCCACTAACTGTGAGTGAAATACATCTTTCCTTCCTTAACTTGGGGTGTTGGGTATTTTGTCCCAGCAATGAGAGAAAAGTAACCAACATAGGTGTTCTGTATTTTTGTCTAAGTAGTGAGAAAAGTAATTAAGGCAAATAACATTGCACTTTAATAATATAATGTACAATACGTTCACCTCTTTAGTTAAGTTCATTCTAAAATACCCCCAGTTTTTCAGGCTATTTCAAATGGTATTATTTTCTTAAATTTCTTCTTTGCTTTCTCATTGTTATTGCAGAAAAAAATGGAACAGAATTTCCTGCATTGATTTTCTTTCCTTCTATTTTGTTGAATTCATTAATAACTGCAAAAAGTTCTATGGAATCTTGAGGATTTTCTATGCATAAGATTATATCTGTAGTCAGAGAAAGTTTTGTATTTTTCCAGTTTGAATGTGTCTTGCTTATTTTCTTGTATCGCAATTCTGGTTCAGACGTCTATAATTATTTCAAATAGAGTCTAAGCAGACATCCTTTTTTATTTCTGATCTTAGAGTAGAAGTTTTCAGTCTTTTACCATTATGAATGATGTTTGCTATGGGCTTTCCAAAAGCCGTGCTCCCACAGTTGTCTTCTATTCCTAGGTAGTTCAATTTTTTTTCCTGTGAAAGGTGTCAAGCTTTGTTAAGTGCTTTCTTCTGTATTTTTGAAATGATCTTGTACCCTTTTCCCTCCATTATGGTAATGTTCTATATTTCACTGTTCAATTTTTATGTTCAGAATTATCCTTGTGTTCAAGCTATTAATCTCTCTTCTTTGTGATTCATAATCTTAATATACTGCAAACTTCAATTTGTCAATATTTTTCTGAGTGTTTAATACTACCAGGAATGTAGATCAGCACTTCTTAATACTTGCCTTTCCTTTGATAGTAAAGCAATGCAAGTATCACAGAGTTGGCTGGGAAGTGCTCATGCCTTGTCCAATTTTTGGAAAAAGTTGAGAAGGATCATCGTTAGTTTTGAATGAATTCACCCAATGAAGCCACTGTGGTCAGAGCTTTTCTTCAGCAGAAGTTTCTCATTGCTGATTATTGTGCTCACTTGGACAACACATGTACTAAAATTGATTACTAATTAAATACCCTTACTAGTTTCAGGCCTATGAATGTTTTCTACATCTCTATTCCTTAAACTGATAGATTTTGAGTTTCCAGAAATTTCCACATCATGTAATTTTTCAAATGTATTGTCTTACAACCGTTCTTATCAGTCTTATCTGTTCTCATATCTGTGTAATTGGTGATGCTATTTTCATTTTTTTGATTCTCATGTTTTCTCTTAGTTCATTTAGATAAAGTATCATCAATTTTCTTAATATTTCAAAGGAAACCTTTTTACATTTTGCTAATTCTATTATTTTTCTACTTCTATTCCATTTTCTCTCTGCTTCACTCTTTTTTATATTCCTTTTTTATTTTGATCCAATGGGTTTACTTTGCTGTCTTTATTCTCCTTCGCCTTAAATTACAAGGTACATTTTCATCTAGACTTTTGGTCTCTCTTTGGAGAGAGGTTATGAATCCTCCCCCTTCTATGATGGGACTCCAGATGATGTGGTCATAGATAGGTACAGAGGGCTTTTCATGAAATACTTCTTTTCCTTGAGAGACAGACTGGTTCCTTAGTAGATGACCCATACGTGTTACGTCTCTAACAGGAAACATATTGGTAGATGCCCATAAGGCTCTCATCTGCTAAGTGTATTTCTGCCAGGATATGTGGGAGAGCTCTCATCTGGGAGAGCTATGACCAGTAAAGAAGTTAAGATTAGATATAGCCATCAGGTGAGGCACAGAGGAAGCAACTCAGCAAGCTGCTTGAAACAGAAATAGTGTATCTCCAGAAAAAGTAAGGCAATGTGCCTCAAGGTTAACTGGGAAGAGAGAGAGAGAGACTTCCAGTGTATGCATGCCAACTAGCAGCTGGAAACAAAAGAGAAAGGGACCTATGAACTTGTATCTTTGATGGAATAAAGAGCATTAGCCAAGCAAGTTTCTGGCAGGGCATTCAAATAGATATGTTGAGAACAAGCACACATGAGTTGTGCGGTCACATGAAGACTGAAAACTGGTACTGTGATGAATGCACGTGGTTCCTTCAATGTGAGCAGCTGTGAGGTGTATCATCGAGGAGAAACACCTCCCGGATGGCTCAAGCAGGAGAGTGCAAGGCCAAGTGGCCAGGTGTGGAAGGCCAAATCGGGGCAGCCACAGCCCATCATATACTTCCTCACTGGGTTCATCCTGAGTGAGAATTGATCTCCACAAGAATGAACCAAGGGCCATGAGAGCAGCAGTAGTCATTTCATGAGTCTCCTGACCAAACCACTTCTGCAAGAGCCACCGTCTCTCAGGACCATGACATTGGGAACCAAGCCTCAGCATGGGTTGTGGTGGGGATAAGACATGATGTGTGTTGCCCACATCCTGCATTTTCTTATATCTACAGTGTATGATTCTGTTTTATGTTGACTGTGATGTACTTAACTCTCTTAGTATTATTTAACAATTTTACTTCTTTCAGTTCTTCCAATGATTGCTTCTTAGATTTTAATTTAATGGCTTTCTTTATTATACCAATTTTTATGATTGTCACAACTTCATGTTGTATTTAAATTTTTATGAGTATATATACATATGTGTATATATATATATAGCCATTTGTTGATTATAAACATTTTATGAATTCAGACCCAATTTGTCTGACCCTAATATAGCTACTTCTGCTTTCTCTGTTCTATGTTATATGGTACATTATTTTGCATTTTTTCAATTTCAATCTGTTTGAGTCTTTGAAGCTACAGAAAGCCTCTCATAAAATATTATTGGATTATATTTTTAATCTATTTAATCTCTATTTTCTGATTAGAATGTAATATATTGAATTACTTACTGATAAAATGCTGTCACCTCAACCATTTTCCTATTTGTATTCTATATACTTCAGAGAGTGTGTTTGTTTTTCATTTCCTGTATGCTGTTTTTGTTTGAGTTTAGTTGATTTTTTAATACTTAAATACTCCAATTCATTTCTCAGTTTCTTTTGTGTATAAACTTTGTTTTGCTTATTATTTATCATGGGTATTGAACTTGACAATCTAAAGTTAGAACACTTTAATTTGTACTTATATAACAGTAACTTCAAAATAAAAATTCATATCATGATTTGTAGAAGACTCCAAAATTTCCACTGAGAGAGTTGTAGATTCAATCACCAAATTCAGTGACACAGAAAGATACAGAGTCAACCCTCAAAAATCAATAGAATTGTTGTACACAGACAAGAAATGCACCAAGAAAAAAATTAGGCAAACCTTACCTTTCACAATAACGTCTAAAAAAGTGAAATACTTAGTAATTAATTTCCCAGAGAAAGGGCCTAAAATATAGCTCAGTGAACTAAACACTTGCTTATATAAGCATAGGGACCAGGATTCAATCCCTGGCACTGCATGCCATGCCTGCCCTACTCCGAGGCTGAGCTGGCAATGGAGTCCAGACATGACAGCACAAGCCTGTAATCCCAATACTAGGGAGGCAGAAATCAGGAGGATCACTATGAGTCTGAGCTGTGTAGTGAAACCCTGCACAAAAAAAAGTACTACCCTTGGGATCCTAAAACCATTGATGGACTGAAAAATATTTACAATAGATTTATTCCAGAAGTGTCATATTTCTCTCTCTTAGGATAAAGATTTTTGGTGCATCCTATTTCACAATCTACCAATAATTCTTTGTCCATTTATTAATTTTTAAAATTTATTGTATATCAAAGAAAAGATTATTTGAGAACTTGATATGTTTCAGACACTGTGTAATCTACTGCAAAATATAAGAGAGGGACAGTTTCCTTGCTCAGCTGAAATTTCCATTTCATAGGAATGGCACAAAGAAGTCTCATAAGAAATGAATCACTCATAACTCTACAAAGGGATACACGAGTTTTGAAAGTATAACATGCATATAAATCAGTGGCATGAAAAGACACTTCCTACAAGAAAGGTCCAGTAGTGTCTACTCTAAAGTAGACACAGAAAATGTCTGACTGGGGACAGCACATCTTTTACCAAAGCCCCAAGGAATGTAGTAAGATTTTGAAGTGAATGAAAACCCAGAGTTGTGTGAAAGGTACAGAGATTTCAGGATAAGGTGTTTTAATTTCCAAATGCTGTACCAGACATAAAGTGATGCTTCAAAAATGTGCTTTCCTGGCTCTCCGACTCTGACACCTGGTGTTTTACCATTCTCTGAGTGAGATTAGAGTGCTTGCTGCCTTAAAGTCTGCCACTTCCTGTGAGGGTTTGTGGAGCTGACTTCTATAAGCTGCACCATGAAAGATTCAGTGTCATTGTGTGGCGGTGTGGTTGTCAAGCCCAGGCATGGGTGGTCGCTTAATCTGTCATTCACTTAGCAAGGAGATCATATCTTGTTCAGTGTCCTTACATTTTCTTGTATTGAATAGTTAAAAAGCCAATTGTCTTACTAAAACGATATAAACATAAAGGAGTAAATTTATTCTAAAGCATTTTCAGGAAGAAAAAATGTTTCTTACAGTATCAAAGATTATTGTTAGTTACTTACAATGTGTTTTTAGAAGGACCTGATGAAACGGCCCAGGTGAATGCTTCTTAGAAGTATCTAAGAAAGTGACATCGAAAAGAGGAGAAGGCAGGTTTAGAACAGGGCTGTGTGCTCTGTCACCCTGCTTAGCAGGCCAGAGTTGAATCGTGTTTCTACATTTGACTTCTGTGCAATTGCAACATTTGTGCTAAGACAGTGACACTGATCTGTTTTCAGAGTTTCACTCAACAAAATGCTGGGCCAGCTCATCCATTAGCAAAAACTGAGGGAGTGCATCTCTTTCCAAATCCATGTTCAGTGATATCATGTTGATTATTTGAAATTAGTAAATTATACAAACATTTTTTTATTATTGTTTTTTCTAGTAGGCTTGCTAAATAACCTGTTATAACTATTGACACTGTGTCACAACTACCTAAATTCTTAGTTGTGAAAAGGGCACAGATCTTTTGACCTTTATTTTAGGGCTTTTTCTAAGAAGCCCAGAATCACAGCCAAGCAAAGGAAGTATACATGAGTTGCATGTCAACATGCCGCAAATGACTTCATGTAAATTAAACGGTTCCCTGATGACAAAGACTGAAAAACTTGACCTCTGTCCCTCTTTTCAGGACTAGATGCAGAAAGTGGAAAGAGATTGTTCCAGAAACATTGGTTTAGCATGGCTGAGCCAGAGTTTCTAGGTAAACATATCCAGCTCTTCCCCTGGGACTACATAGATACTACTTCTTGACCTTGAGCAGGGCATTTCTTTAAACATAAATTGCTTCTCACAGTATACCTAGAAAAAAGTTAAGCCTTAGCTATTTCATAGGAAAATTGAAGCCCAGGTGAAACTGTGTATGTGAAAATGCATTTTATAAATTACAACATGCCATTAAAATTACATTAGTCTATTACTCCTATAAAATATTAAATCGTGACACCACTCTGCCTCAATTTCATATTCACTAATGTGAATGAGAAGCAATTTAGCACAACAATTAAGGGTACAGTCTTTGTCATCAGACAGACCTGAGTGGAATCCCATCTCTTTAGTTCTTATCCACAATTCCACTGTGTGATTTGCAGAAGTTACTTAACCTCTCTGTACCTCAGTGTCCTCCATACAGAAGAATTTAATGCCTAACTCAGAGTTTTATAAAGGTTACACAATACAGGAAAAATATTAACATGGTATTTTGCATAGAATTAGCTTTTCATATTAATTGGAAATATTATCATTGTCTTATCCACCAACACTGATTGAGCCACCCTTGTAAGAAGATTGCGTGTTCCACTTTTCCCATAGACACTGGCTGAATAACAAATCACTTTTTTCTTAACTCAGTTTAACCTTAATTTATTTGCAAAGCTCTTGACAGCTTCTCTTGTCTAGGCCATCTTTATTTTCTTCTTCTTGTGTACTCGAAGTGAGCCACAGATCTATTTTCAGTGTTACACTCCCCCTTGACCTTAGGGGCTGGCCTAGTAGTGGCCTGGAGTGATGGATAGTTTTCCAACTACATATGCCATGCCTTTTCCTGTATATCTCTACCTACAATAAAGTACTCTATAAATTAGGCACAGAACGAGATTAACAATAATAATTGTTCTATAATAGAACAATTATGACCATATCCTGCATTGAAATGGGATAGTGTGAAATTTCATCACACTTATTCTGAAGACATACACAAAACTTAGCAACTGGTTGTTTCTGGAGTTTTCCATTTAATATTTCTTCATCATGGTTGACCATGAGTAACTGAATCTGTAGAATGAAAATCAGCCAGTGGAGCAGTAGGGGTCTTGGGGTTGAGGCATTATTTCTTCTTATTTTCCTTCCTTCCCTTTCTCCCCTAACTTGAAAGTTCAATGACCTCATAGATGCTTAACAAATAAAGAATGATTATTGAATCATGGTGTTTGAAGTTTCAAATTGACAAAATCTATATAGTCTCTGCTGAAGCTCTGAAGACATTTCTCTTAAATTTATGAGATCCAAATTTAAAAGTAGACAATAATTTGTCCTTGATCTCCTATCCTTTATCTTCTTCATTTATTTTTACATTTTTCTCTACTAGTTGCATTCAGTAGCTTTTGAGTTTTAATGACAAAAAAAGGATAGAAAAGTTGCTTACCAATTCTAGAATATAATAGTAAAATATGTAGCATTTGGCAAACTGAAGCTTAATTTTAAGAGTAAACACAAGCAGTTGGCATTTAATTGGTTTTCACTGGCTGGAACAATGTCCAAGTGAGACCAGAGCCCCACTGAAAACTATTGTCCATGACTGACTCTACTAACACAAAAGGAAGGCACACCTCAGTCCAGGAGTCCCGCACTCTGTGTTGTCAGACACAGTAAGATCACGGGCAGCGCAGTTAGCATCTCTAAACCATCACACGGAAGGAGGTACCAAGTCAAGGTGAGGAGCTGTGGAATCAGAAGTAGCTCTGTGCTGACTCGTAACTGAACCTCTCTGAGTTCCCACCATGACTATTTAGATAGTGGAGGACCCTACGAACCACTGCCCCAGTACAAATCTGCTTTTCCATCTGATTTTGAAAAGCTTCTGCCCTCAGAATGGTTTTCACATTGTTGTTATTTTACTAAAAATACATGTTTAGGCCGACAAAATAGCTTAGTGGATTAAAGTGCCTGCTTAGGGCAATGCAGGGGCTGAGAGTTCAATCCTCGGGCCTACTGTGTGGGCCCTGACCCCGGGGCACACTGAGATGGTGATTGAAACTGGGCAATGTGGCACACGCCCGTAATCCCAGCTCTTGGGAGGCTGAACACAAGTGAATCACTATGAGTCCAATCTATGTCGTGAGACCCTGTAGATCCTATAGTCCCTTACTAAAATTAAGAAAGTTTGCAGCACTCTGCTCCTGGGGCATCAGCATGTGTACATACTACATTCATTTCATTCCCTCTTTCCATTCTCCATCTTTTCATTCCCTCCTCTGTTGCAAAAGATTTATCCCCCTACTTCGTGTCATCTATCTTTTATTTTCCTCTTCATTTATGTCTTGGGCTCTTCCTATAAGGGAAACAATGTGATATTTAAATTGCATCTCCTTTATTTCACTTAACATTATGGTCTTGAGGTTCATTCATTTTTCTACAGAGGAGTCAAGTTTACCTTTCTTTGTGGCAGAGTAGTGCTCTGTTATTTATACTACACTTTCTTTCCCTATTCAACTGGTGATACACATATAGGCTTCTTCTAAGAGTTAGTTATTGACTTATGTTGCTAAAACACACATATGCTTGTATTATGTATGTGTTTCACTCTTTCAGCAAGATGCCTACAAAGGGAATAGTTGGATCAAGTGGACTTTCTATAGTTTCTTTGAGTGATCTCCATGTCAATTACCATAGTGGCTGAACTAGTGTACATTCCCATCAAGAGTGGAGAGGAGCTCCTTTGTGCCTTCTGTTGTGCCAGCATTTACTATTTGATTTCTTGATAATATTCTTTCTAGAGTAAGATGGAATATTGGTGTCATTTTAATTTGAATTTTTATAATGACCAGAGATGTTAAATGTCTTTCTAATGTATTTATTGGCTATCTATAATTCTGAGAAGGGTTGATTTATTCCATTTGCCCATTTTGGGGAAGGTAACACTTACGAAGTATTATTATATTCTAGCTATAAGAATATGTTCTTCTGTCTGTGGAATATCTAGCATTTTTTTTCCATTCTTCAAATTATCTTTCACTCTACTAGTGGTTCCCTTTTGTGTATAGAAACTTATTAATTTGACACAATACCCATTTGTTGATTCTACCTGTTATTTCTTGTCTACTTGGGGTTCTATTTAGAAAGTTGTCTTCTACATTGTAAAATAATTGAAATAAATCATGGGAAAATAATATCAATACTATGAAAACTATGAAATTCAAATGTAGGCATCCATAAATAGGGCTTTATTAGAAAAAGAGATGCCCATGAGTTTCTGTAATATCTACAGTTGGTGAGAGGCTGCAGAAGTTGACTTTAGTTGAGATTTGGCAGCCTTCAAGGTGTAATGTCTTCAGCATCAGCTTTTATGGAAAAATTCATCACCTTTTAAAGTGGGAGTAACCATACCAGACTTTAGCAAAAAGAGCTGCTTTAAATAAGGCATCTTGCACATAGTAGGCAATTAATGAAGGCTTGCTGTCCTGGTCACATGTAAATATTATGTTAATAGAGGACACTGTGACTCTACTCCAATTCTAGTCATAAAGCATAACTTCCAATAAAAGTCAACTTTTCTGAAATAAATTCAGTGACTCAAGAATGGTTATAGGGAATGACATTCGAAATAGTGAAGCTTTCTGAGTCTTCAGCACTCAATATGTTGTTATTTAAGTAACTGTAACAGTAGTTGATTCATAACATTTCCATATCCTGGGATCTTGGACTGCTAAGGTGGTTTCATTAAATAAATCCCAATAACATTTGTTCATTGCTCAGCACAGAATCTATATTTAACTTATATAAGTCTCTGTCATTCTAAATCATTCTGGAATTTGTAAATGCTACTACATTTTCCTCATGTGAAAATGTGCACAAAAATGAAACCCAGGCTGTAGCCTTCTGACTTTTTTTCTATTAAATTTTTTTTTTGTCATTGTCTTTTACCATGTCCTAGAAATTTCAATTTACAGTTAGTTCCTGAAAGTCTGCAGGAATGCATTTCGATTGTCATCGAATTGGTGAAGGTTCAAGTCCCCAATTGTTTCACATAACAGAGTTCCTAGGGACAATCCAGATATGTAAAAAATTTGAAACTAGCTAAATATGAAGAGTTAGTCCAAGGAAGAGTTATTACTATAAAGTAATATTAATTTGTATAGCACTGTGAAAGTTTGCTATCTTCTGAAATTTTGTCTGTAAAGACTAACCAGGAAAGTAAAGCACAGATTAAAATATTTTTACACAGTAAGCATTTTTGGCCATTATATTGAACATAAAGAAATTTATAATTTTAAATTAACCTTTTTGAACCAAAATTATAGTGTAAACATTGCTGTGTGTTGAGCTCTCTGATCCATTTGTTTTTTTTGTTGTTGTTGTTGTTGTTGTTGTTGTTGTTGTTTTGTTGTTGTTGTTGTTTTTGCAGAACCTGGGATTGAACTTGGGCCCTTGGCCTGCCAGGGAAGCGCTTAGTCCACTGAGCCATCTCCCCGGCTCCCCAGCTCTCTGATCCATTTGTACCATCACTATCACTACCACCTCTCTGGGTCCAGTTCCCCAGTTCCCCATTTCTTCCTTTTTTATTTTGTCTAAAAATTATTGCAATGTCTGCATGAGCACAGGTGGGTGTGGCAGGTTCTGGAGATAATAAATGAGCAGTAGAGATATAGTGTATCACTAACAGATCTGGGAATATTTACTAAATAAGTAGATACATAAATAATCATTAATAACATGCAAAGAAAATAACAAGATTTTCATGAAAAAAGAGGAATTAACTTAGAGTTAGGTAAAGAGATAAAGGACTTAAGAGAGGCTCCTTTGAGGAGGCTTGTAGATTATTTCCTAAATGTCACAGAGGAAGGACAGCATGTTTATCACTGAGTCTTAATCTCTGTTGCAAATTCACCATTTTTTCTTACAGTTGTATTTACTTCTTGCAATTCTCTCCTGTCTTTATTGAGGTCTGAGTGTGATTTCATATTTCAAATATACTGCATGATGTGTGATACCTAGGTTTCTGAAAGAATTGCGACAATCAAGCTAATGAACATAGCTATCAATTAACATAATTACCATTTTTATGGTGTCTGATCAGAACCTTTGAGATGTCAGCAGATTTCTAATATGTAATACATTATTCTGAACCATGGTTTTCATGTTGTACATAGGAGTTTCAGGACTCCCATATAACTGGGTATTGACACCATTCGGCCAATATCTCTCCTTATATGCATCTTTCAGCTCCTGGCAGCAACCACTTTTTGTTATTAGAAGTCTGGGTTTTTCTTTGTGTTTTACATATTAGCAGGACTTTGCAGTCTTCATCTTGCCCTGTCTGCCTCACTCCACTTATACCATCGTTCAGACTTGCTCATGTTGTCTGAAATAGCAGCAGGATTTCTCTTATTGTCAAAGGAGCATAGTATTACATTGTGTGTGAACATTAGGCAAGCAAGAGTAAGATCTCTGCACTGAAAACTATAAACATTACTGAAATAAACTGAAAGAAGCACAAATATGTGGAAGGACAGCATGTGTTCATGTGTTAGAATTAATTTTGTCAAGATATCCATGCTACATACAGTCACCTGAAGAATTAATACAATCCTTATTACAACTCTAATCACATTTTTCACAGAAATGGGAAAAATAAACATTTTCCTGAAATTTGTATGGAAAAAGACCAAAATTACCACACCTCTTTGTTCTCTTACATAAGAACAAAGCGGGAAGCATCATACTTTTTACTTCAAATTATATTACAAAGTTATAGAAATCAAAATGCTATAGTAGGGCTGGCAAATAGCTCAGTGGATTAAAATGCCTGCATGCAGGTGCAGGAGCTGGGGGTTTAATCCCTAGGCCCGCCATGTTGGCCCCACCCCCTGGGCATGTTGAGATGCAATTTAGACTGGGTATGGTGCACACGTCTGTAATCCGAGCTCTTGGGAGGCTGTAAACAGGCTGTTCACTATGAGTTAGATCTAGTAGTGAGACCCTGAACATTCTGTAGACTGTTCCCTAAAATTAAAAAAGTATTATGGTACTGGCATTGAAAAGAGATTATCTAGAGCACAGAACAGAATAGAGTTCCCAGAAATAAATCTATAAGTAGACTTTAAACTAATTTTTCACAAGATGTTAGGATTGCACAATAGGGAGAAATGAGCTCTTCAATAAGTGGTGCTGGTGTTCTACACTATTCAAGGAGAAGGGTGAAGCTTTGAAGAATTTATGTTCATATTGTCTAAAGGTAAAAGAGTGCCTTATTAAAGGGCTGAAAGAGAGACTCTGGAGGAAGGGGGACAAGAAGTTATGGCTAAAAATCCAACTGGAAATCTGAATCCATTTAGCTTTAAGGAAGGACCGATTCAAAAGACGGTATTTCTTTGTGTTGAAAAAGCATATTTAGGCTTTTTTGCAATGGGTTTTCCATGAGAGCACAGGTGTAGTGAAAACCACCACTAAATGAAAGCCAACATGGGAAAGGAGGAGACTCACATTAGTATCATCATCGTCGGACCCATGGACTCCGGCAAGTCCACCACCACCGGTCATCTAATCTACAAATGTGATGGTGTCAACAAAAGTACCATGGAAAACATTTGAAAAGGAGGCTGCTGAGATGGGAAGGTGTTCTTTCAAGTACGCCTGGGTCTTAAACAAGCTGAAAGCCAAGTGTGATCACAGTATCACCATTGATATCTCCCTGTGGAAATTTGAGACGAGCAAGTATTATATGACCATCATTGATGCCCCTGGACCCAGAAACTTCATCAAAAATGTGATTAGAGGGCTGGAGATATTGCTCAGTAGAATAAGCAAGCACAAGGTCCTGAGTTCAATCCTCAATACTACAAAAAATGAAAACATTGAAATTGTGACTACAGGCATATCTCAGGTTGACTGTGCTGTCCTGATTGTGGCTGATGGTGTTGGTAAATTCGAAGCTGGTAGCTCCAAGAATGGGCAGATCCATGAGCATGCCCTTCTGGCTTACACACTGGGTGTGAAACAAGTAACTGCTGGTGTTAACAAAATGGATTCCACGGAGACACCCTATAGCCAGAAGAGATCTGAGGAAATTGCTAATGAAGTCAGTACCTACATTAAGAAAATCAGCTACAACCCTGACACTGTAGCTTTTGTGCCAATTTCTTGTTGGAATGGTGACAACATGCTGGAGCCAAGTGCTAATATGCCTTGGCTCAAAGGATGGAAGGTCACTCATAAAGATGGCAATGCCAGCGGAACCACACTGCTTGAAGCTTTGGACTGCATCTTTCCATCCACTCACCTAACTGACAAGCCTTTGTGGCTGCCCCTCCAGGATACACAAAATCGGTGGTATTGGCACTGTCCCTGTGGGCCGAGTGAAGACCGGTGTTCTCAAACCCGGCATGGTGCTCACCTTTGCTCCAGTCAATGTCACAATTGAAGTCAAGCCTATTGAAATGCACCGTGAAGCTTTGAGTGAAGCTCTTCCTGGGGACAATGTGGGCTTCAGCGGCAAGAATGTGTCTGTCAAAGATGTCTGGTGTGGCAACATTGTCAGTAACAGCAAAAATGACCCACCAGTGGAAACAGCTGGATTCATTGCTCAGATGATTATTCTGAACTATCCCAGCCAGTCTGGTAAGAAGCTGGCAGGTGGGCCCAAGTTTTTCAAATCTGCTGATGCTGCCATTGTTGACACGGTTCCAGGGTAGCCCATGTCTGTTGAGAGCTTCTCTGACTACCCACCTCTGTGTTGTTTCGCTGTTCACGATATGAGATGGACAGTTGCTGTGGGTGTCATCAAAGCTGCAGACAAGAAAGCTGCTGGAGCTGGAAAGGTCTCCAAGTCTTCCCATAAATCTCAGAAGGCTAAATGAATATTATCCCTAACATGTGCCACCTCAGTCTTAATCAGTGATGGAAGACCAGTCTTAGAACTGTTTTTCCCAATTGGCCATCTAAGTTTAATAGTGAAAGATTGGTTAATGATAACAATGCATTGTAAAACCTTCAGAAGGAAGGGAGAATGTTTTGTGGACCATTTTTTGTGTGTGCCAGTTTTACATTATTAGTTTTTAAAATCAATACTTTTTTGTGGTACCAAGGACTGAACTCAGGACCCTGCACTTGCCAGGCAAGAACTTATTCTGCTGAGCTATCTCCTCAGCCCTAAAATCAATAATTTTTAGTGGAAACAACATGACCAAAAATTTGTCACAGAATCTTGACACTCATTAAAACAAAGCTCAATGAGGGGGAGAAGAAGAAGAAGAAGAAGAAGAAGAAGAAGAAGAAGAAGAAGAAGAAGAAGAAGAAGAAGAAGAAGAAGAAGAAGAAGAAGAAGAAGAAGAGGAAGAAGAAGAAATATATTTGAGCTATGGAGATAGCTCAGTGGTCTAATTGTCTGCCTGGCAAAGTGCAAGGATCCAGGTTCAATACCCAGTACCACATGCCCTGCTGCCCTGTTCCATTCTAGCTACTAAAACCAGGTTTGTTGGTACATGCCTATAATCCCAGGGTTGGGGAGACTGAGATAGGAGGATCACTATGAGTCCAAGCTATGTAACAAGACCCTGTACCAAATAAATAAATCTTTAAAAAAATAAAATGTACATTACCTTCTTACCTAAGATATAAACTTGGAGTATGAACCTCTACATAATATCACTATAATGATGACTGTATGTTTGTAAGTATTCTAATTTGGATAAATTTATTTCAGATGGATCAAGAGATGGAGGGATGGAGAAACAGGGAAGGGGAGAAGAAAATGAAAAGGAAAGAATTAAGTTGTGTTGTGCACATGTAACAACTCTACACAAGTAATGTAAACATTATGCACCCCAAATAGATACTCATAAAAGTGTTTCACTTAGGTAGGCGCAGGGGCCAGGAATTCGAATCCTAGGCCTACAGGGCCAGAACCCCCCCCCATGCACACTGAGAGGGCAGTTGAGCCTGGGCATGGTGGTGCGTGCCTGTAATCCCAGCTCTGAGGAGGTTATAAACAGGAGGATCACTACAACCGGTCTAGTAGTGAGACCCTGAATACCCTGTAGACCCTTCCCTAAGATACAGAAAATTAAAAAAAAAAAGTTTCATTCCAAAAACAATTGAGTTCTTGGGAAATTGGTAAACAAAAGAATCTATTTTATATATTAAGATTTTATTTGCTGTTACAAGATACCTGAGAAAATAACTAGAGGAGATATAGGTTATTTTTTGGTCCTGTTTTCTGAGATTTCAGTCCATGATCCTGAGTCTCCAAGGCAGGAACGTCATGGTGAAAAGACATGGCGGAGAAACCCACCTCTTCAGGGAAGCCAGGAAACAGACAGAAAATGAGAGAGGAGAGAGCTGGGAACAAGGTGACACTCGCCTGAGTCGTGTTCCTCTTGACCCAGCTCCTCCTGCTGGACTGACTCTACCTCCTAATACCATGTTCATCTGTGAATTCCTAAGTGAATTAATTCAGTGACATTATCCAGTCTCCTTGTAAAGTCTCCACATCAGAACACACTACTCTTTGGGGACATTTTTGTTTAAACCATAATACCTTTAATTCAGTTTAGATGTAGATTTTTGCTACTAACCCATTTTTGGAGTGTATTTAAATACTGCTTAATGAGGTTAGCTTAAATTAGATCATTTATTCATATTCAGCAACCTTTGAGCATTTACTGTAAATGAACAGCACAGGACATCAATGCATATTAGGTATTGTTTTGGATGTAAAGGCCAGTTTCTCTATTTTGTTAAACCCTTAGAAAACCTTATGGGATGGCTACCACACAAGGCTCAAGGATCAGAAAACTTAAGTAACACATTCTGTGCACTGAGAAGACAATATTTTAAATGTGGCAAAGTCCATGCCAGACCAAAAAAAAAAAAAAAAAAAGAAAAAGAAAAAATAATTCTAACTCTTCCAAATCACAAACATAGTAGCAACTGTGAAAATTTTGCCTTTTGTAATTTACTACACCTACATGTAGGTGTAGTAATATTTTCCAGTTCATGGTATCAAAACTAAAGGCAACAATTTCAAAAGATAAATAGAGGCAAAGTTCTCCCATGAAATATTAAAATACAATGAACTTCAACAATTTCTCTGGAATCTCAAATACATTTCTTCACTCTGGAAGTATTCCGTGTATTGACTTAGACTCCTTAAGAAATACATTTTGTCTATCTTAATTATATCATTCTAAACTTAATACTGGCCTCAGCTTTTAGACTGAGCTATAACATGCTACAGTTTTTCTCTTCTTTTTTTTTTTAAGTCCTGGGAGTTGAAGCCAGGTTCTCACACTGAGCTTTCTGTATACCTTTCTTCTATTTTAGGATTTTTATTTATTTCAAGTCAGGGTCTTGCTAAACCACTAAGTTGCTTGAGCTGGTCTGGACACATACTGACTATCTTTCAGAGTTCTGTGGTTACAGCTATGTGCCACCATATTCATTCAGTTCATAGTTCTTCTAATAATACAATATTTAAATTTTTAGAAGAAAATATGGATGCCTGATGTTCTCCTGGTGAGAGGTTGAAATAAAGTATCGTAGCCACCTTGCTCTCTTATGAAAGTATTGCACAGCAGAGATAAAAAATCATCTCAACCAGGTATGGTGGTACACACCTATAATCCCAGCACTTGGGAGGCTGAGGCAGGAGGATGGTTGTGAGTTTAAGACCAGCTTTGGCTACAAAGTAGGCCAGCCTGAGCTGCATAGCACGACCCTGTCTCAAAAAAGATAAAAATATAAATAAAATAAAATAAAGTTTATTTTTGGGCTAGCCAAATAGCTCAGCAGAGTCTGCAAGCAGATGTAGGGACGAGGGATTTGATCTCCAGGCCTGCCATGCCAACCCACCCTGCTGAACGCACTGAGAGGGCAATTGAGACTGAGTGTGGTAGCGCATGACTGTAATCCCAGCACTTGAGAGGCTGTAACAGGAAGATCACTGAGTCGGATGTAGTAAGTGAGACCCTGAACACCCTGTAGACCCTTCCCTAGAACGCACACGCACACACACACACACACACACACACACACTCATCATCATCATCTAATTTTGTCTTCCTAAGGTAAAAACCTGAAAGAACAAATGAAACCTGACAGGTATAATGCACATAGTAAAATGAAAAGAAACTGAACATAGGGATTAAATGACAAAGATGAGGGAAAGAAGAAAAGATAGAAAAAAAGGAAGGAGAGAAAATCATGCAAGTATATACATCGGATGGCTGAGATGATTGTACTAATAATTTCCATCAGTTTTTTTGAAAATATTAATTAAGGTTTAGAATTTTTACTTTAACTCTGTATGGTGATATCTGTGAACTAAGCAACTGCATCTATATCTAGGAGAGCAAGGTATAATACAAAAACCATGGGTGAGGGCTGCCAGACAACTCAGAGAACTAAAGAGAATGCATAGGCAGGCACACGGAAGGGAGTTTATCCTAGGCATGCTGTGTCAGCCCCACCCTGGGGTGCACTGAGTCAGTGATTGAGACAGGGCTTGCTGGCACACACCTGTAATCCCAGCTGTGGGAGGCTGAAAACAGGAGGAGCACTATGAGTCTACTCTTGTACTGAGACCCTGCAGAGCCTGTACTAAATAAGTTAAAAAAAGTCAACTATCTCTCATCTTGGTCTTCTAAATGTGTACCATTTCTAATATCAGTTATTATTATACTGTCATTGAAAGATTTTTTTAAAAAATTTGAATATAAAAAATAATTCATCTTTAGACAAGGATTTCGAAAACATTCTCAAGTGTGTTTTATATTTTTATTTTTGTGGTACCAGGGATTGAACTCAGGAACCTGCATTTACCAGGCAAGCTCAAAATATTTTTTTAATAAGTCTTCCATTAAGACTTTTAAAACATGCATTAGCTCAGATCTTTGCAGCTCACGTTTGGGAAATTGTCCTGAGTTTTCTGTTGTGTGGCTCTGCCGTCACTGAATCCATGGGAGATGGACTTTTGAATGCCACTCCCTTCCATATGTCAAGTTAGAGGTGAACGTGTTGATCAGGTAGCCAGGCCTGACTACCCTGACCAGAATATTTCTGTTCTTGCCCAGTTAGTGTCTATGCTATTCCTGGTGGGGGAAATGAGATGCAGCGTGTGTCATAACAGAGTCTTTAAGTGTATTTCACCCAAAATCTATTTCTTTGTATCTCTTATATCAACACTTTATCCTAAAATAGAATACTAATGCTGCATAACCAGATTCTTGCTTCTAACAAGTTTTGCTAATTACAGGAAACTGGTCTCTTGTTATGAAAAGAGCATGTTGAAGAGAACCAGATGGAAAATCTGGAGGAGCTCCATGCCCTCGAACCCTGAACCCCAAGATAACAGGACAGTTTTCCTTCTCTGTATTCCAGCACATTCCTAATGAGACACTGAATGGCAGGTTAAAGGTAGAAGAGAAGATTTTTATCTGCCTTTAACCTACAGTGATAACGTATCACTTGATGTATGTGTTAATATTTATTTCTCCAATCTTGTCTGTTTCCACTTAGCTTTCTGTTAACATGATATAGAGAAACCCTCGAAGAACCTACTAGTTGCCTAAGAGCGTAAGATGAAAATAGGTATAACCAGCATCTGCATCTTGAAACACAAATTGTACTGTACAGGAAACAGAAATTACCCCAATAAGTGCATAAGTGCTGCAGGAAGTCATGTCCTAGACTGATAGCATTCATGCCTCAGTGGGCTGTTTGGGTAATCGCCAGCTCTAAAAGGTTGGCAATTGCTGTCATAGGGCCAGGAGACAACAAGGGGGCAGCAAACAAAACTCCTCTGCCAGAGTTCTCTGCTCTCCGTGGTGTGTGTGACTTTGCCCACATCACTCCCCTTTTTTAGTTCTGAGTTTTCTCATCTAAGGCATGAAAAGGTCTCAATATACATTCTCTCCTTCTAGGTTGGCATACGGTGTGACCCACCATCTGTGACTTTCAAAATGTACATAAAGTTCCCTTATATGCAATCTACTGCAAAATATTTTTACTACTGGCAGTATTTATCATCATCATCATTATTTTAGTATCGGGGACTGTAGCCAGGGACACTCCTGGCTACAGGAGTAGTAGCCAGGAGTTTTAGCTCCAGCCTTTTATATTACTTTTTCTTTTTGCTTTAATTTGAAGTGAATGCTCACTAAATTGCCCAGACCCACTTTTGAATTGCAGCCTTCCTGCCTCAAGCTCCTGAGTAGTGAAGATTATGGCATGTGCTGCCTTACCCAGCTAAAGGCAGTATTCATTATTAGGTGAAATAATAGACATTTGGAAGGTAACGATTACGTGCCACTGTGCTATGTGTGGGTTTTACCCAGCGATGTCTCTGTCCCACATATAAGACACTCTTCCTAAGGATCAAATAATCTGAAATGTTGTAATGTTGAATTTTTTGACATTTGGTAGCTTTGGGCTTTGTGGTGTGTACTTTTTTGTTTGCTCAGTAGTTGCTTCTCTGCCTTGTGACTAAGATCAAGCGTGCTGGGCAATTACTAGTTTCAGAAATTGGGTTGTGTGGCTTGGCTTTTGGTTGCGAGCAGTACTTTGTGCTCCTAGAGCTTGTAACTGGCTCGGGATTCCGACACCCAGGAGTTGTATTTTGTACCACTGAGCGCGGATGTGACTGTAAAAACAGAGACGAGGGCTGCTGTGTGTCTTTCAAGCATAGATCGTATTCATTTCTGCCTGCTATGGAGTTGGGCCCAAGTTTATTGATCAGAGTAAATTTTATTTCCAAATAAAAAAATGTGATATTTCAAGAGTTTACTTTCTGAGAACGACATACAATGGGAAATTATGGACCACAAGGAAATCAGAAAGAATTCATGTTTGTCAGGGAGAGGAAAAGAATGGATGGGCCCGCCCACTCAACTCTACCAGTACTTTCTCGGTGCTGCTTCATTAATTTCTTTTAAAAACATAGGTTTGCAATGAGTTTCATTATTAGTGACATCAATTATCAATGTGCCAGTTCCTTCCCAAAATAATGACTTAGTTTGTGTACCATACATCTATTCAAGTTTCCAAAACAGAAGATGATGTCAGCTTAGACAGGGTGTCTGGCCAATAGAGAGATTCTGAAAATGTGTGGGTCGTTGGCTTGTCACTCAGCCAAATATGCTGGTCCAGGTTTCTTCTACCAAAAAATAAAAGTATATATTTTCGAAGTCTCCCAGACAGTTCTGCCCTTGACAGTGCAAAAGCAGCACTGCATTTTTTGTTTTGAAGACCAAAGCAGGAGGTCACTTCACGTTGGGCATTATTTGGGATGTGACCCCACAAAGGAAAGACCAGCACCTTGTTAAGACAGGCATCCACTATTGGTTCACAGCAAATACAACTGTTGGCAGCTCAAATATAGTGTGTTTGTTGCCCTTTCACTAAGTAATTCCTGTTACTGTTCCCAAGAGGGTCTTCCTTCTGCAGGACTCACATCTCAGGCTTCCTCCCATGCTTTCCAGCTCCCCTCACCACTCGGCTCCACTCTATGGCACAGAGGAAACTCACTCCTTCCCTTTTGCCTCCCAGATTGCCATGGGATCAGACACGGGCAGCAGGCGGAACTCAGGCATGAGGGTACGGCTCAAGCTGGGCTGTTGAAAGTCTTCCTAGAGAAAGATACTGGATTTTTCCAGTTAGAGTAGGACACCAAGGGTAGGTTTTACTACCAATTTGAAGAGAGCAAGACTAGTAAAGACAAGAGCCTCCTGGGGAATAAGAGGGCGATAGAATCTATATTATGTTTTAACCACTATGCTGAGATCTACAACTTAATTTACAGTGGCATGATTTAGTGTGTTCCTGACCCTTTTTCCTTCAGCTGATTTGAGTCACTCCTGTTCGTTGTAATCTAAAATATTATCTTGAAGTCCTGTTTTCATGTTTCTCTCTCTCTGTCTCTGTCTGTCTGTCTGTCTGTCTCTCTCTCTCTCTCTCTCATTTATTGGATACAGGGTCTCACTATGCAATTCAGACAAGTAGCGATCTTTCAGTCTCAGCCTCCCCAGTGCTGGGATTACAGGCATGCCCCTCCTTACCCCATCTTGGTGACCTGCTTGGCACACTTAGGGTTTGGGGGCTGGCATGGAATGTGGTACCAAGGACAGAATCCAGGTCCTTATGCTTGCCAGGCAGGCATTTAGACTGCCAAGCTGGCTCCCCCACCCTATTTATTTATTTATTTATTTATTTATTTATTTGTCTTTTTGAGACAGGGTCTCACTATGCAGTTCAGGCTGGCCTTAAGCTCACTTTGTAGCTCAGGCTGGTCTCGAACTCACAACAATCCTCCTGCCTCAGCCTCCCGAGTGCTGGGATTACAGGCATGCGCCACCACGCCCGGCACCCCACCCTATTTATATTTCAGGACCTCCCAGCATCATCCCACCCTAGCCTGCCCTCTTCCTCATATCAAAGGGCAGTAGATGCCCTTTCGTATAATCTCAGCCTATATTGTATGTCAGGAATTATGGACTTTTCTGGGAATCTAACTTCATACTGTCTCTTAAAAATCATTTGGATAAAAAATAAGAATGACTTATTAGTTTTTTTACAAAAAAAAATGTTTATTTTATGAGACGCTTGGATTCCTGAATACAATACAACACCTTAACAGGTTGGAAAGAATAAACGTAACCAGATAAATCAATATATAGACATCTGGATTATATTCATGTCACTGCAATATGCATTTAAAAAAATACCCTGAATTCCCTTATTTTAAAATAGCCACAGTTCATTTCCTGTGAGCTATGCGTGGAGTGAGGAGTAGAATATGATCAGAGGCAGAGGAATATAACTTAGGTCCTCAAGGAGAATATTCGTTGTCCATCAGGAAAACTGACACAAATCAAACAAAAACACCCATACGGATGTACCGACAACTATAATCAGTGCCAGGCCTTGAGCACATAAAGCATGAGGACTGTTCAGAGAGCAATAAATCTCAGAGCAAAGGATGACAGAGTGTAAACTGAAGGCTGAACAGGAGGTAAGTGGATGCACATACGCCAGTGAGGGGAACTTGAAGGGGAAAAGTGAGTTTCTTCCAGGAAGAGAAAATAGCCTTTTTTTTTTTTTCAAATCTCCTCCAGTGGAAAGCTATAAGACTTGTTTGAAGAATAAAAAAGACAGGAAGAGAAACAGTAGATGGAGCTGAAAGGGTGGACAAGGAACCCCCTCACGCTGGGCTTTTGGCTCTGCCCCAGAGTTGCTACTTTCTCCTTTCACACAGGGGTAAGGTGTAGAAGGAGCTTAGCTCAGAGTGGCAAAATTAGGTTCATGTTTTAATGGAATCAGCAATTTAGCACTTCAAATATATGACATGGGTTAGGATAACTCAGCTTTAAAAACACTATTTAAACATGTTAATGAGGGGGGGGGGGAGACAGCTCAGTGGAATAAGTGCTTCCCTTACAAGTGCAAGGGCCTGAGTTCAATCACTGGTTCCACAAAAAAAAGAAAAAAAAAAGCATATTGATGAAGAAATTTTGGATGAGATTGCTAGGTATGAAAAGAACAAAGGATATCCTATCCCACAATGTACGTCACATAATTTTCTCTACTATTCTCTTAGCTACTTTCCTTATTGCTGAGATAAAATACCCAATGACAAAATACCCAAGTGAAGAGACAGAAAGAGAGAGAGAAATCTTTTGTCACTTAAGTTGTATACAGGCAACTCACCCTAGGGCAGGAGTAGCACTCACACCCTCAACCACAAACTATAATCATCCACTGCTGAAAAGGCCAGCCACCACGACTGCATGAGGCTTTGGAGGAAACCTTCTGGCTTGAACCATAGTGACACTGAATAAATTATTTTAATTTTTATTTCACAAAATGTCACCTGTGTCAGTCATATGACTTTACCAAGCCTGGGACCAGCATTCAGCAGTGAACAGTGAGTTCACATATTCCTCTAAAACTACTTGAGGAGTTCTAATAAACAATTCTCATATATAACCTTGAATAACATGCCAACCTTTGGGTCTTATTTTCATGCTTAGATAATACTTCCAAACATGATCTAGTCCTTTTCCTGGGATATCCGGATAGTTATCTAGAAGCAGAATGTCATATTGAGGTACTCCTCTTCGGATTCCCACACTGAAATTGGCCAGGTTGACAGTCTTTGGGGACTCAGTATGGAGTGACTTAGATTACTGTTAGTTTTCTCTTAAATCTGTACTTAGTTTTTCCAGAGATTTTTTTAAAATGTGTTTGCCTAAACATTTGTAAATCACTGCAAGCTGAAAATTACTTGAACTGCTTCTTTTGTTTCCCTGAAGGAGGATGGGTGCAGCAAACATGATTAACATAACATGAGTGGTTCATTAACCA
Organism: Ctenomys sociabilis; assembly: GCA_004027165.1. Taxonomy (NCBI): domain Eukaryota; kingdom Metazoa; phylum Chordata; class Mammalia; order Rodentia; family Ctenomyidae; genus Ctenomys; species Ctenomys sociabilis. The sequence continues at coordinate 63,769 of PVKA01008765.1, forward strand.
CTGGGTACCACTAGCTCTGAGGCAAAGGCTGTGGAACCCGAGATTACACAGAGAGAAATGTGATCCTGTAGAAGTGCTAGCGGCTGTTTCCCTCCTTCCAAAAAAGCATTTTCTTTCTCAATTTGTGGTGTTTTATTTTCCTGCTGCTGTTATTAACTTAGGACACTGCAATTTTTGAAGCTAAGAATTACAGTTGCTGATGGTCTTCTATTTTTATAATGCTAAGGATGGGGTGTAGGGAAGGAGAGTTCCTCTCTGTACAGGGCGCTCTGTTCAGCCTCAGAGAACTGATCACAGATTTGGTCACTGTTTTCTTTCCCTGTGAGTTAATCTTGAGCCAAAGATCACAATATTATGCTCAGGGAATAAATAATGATTAGTGGTTTAGTGGACTAAAAGTCCCAACAAAGCTGTAGGCCAGTTTTCTGTGCTTAAAGTGATACATCTCTATTGTACAAAGGTAAGGCAGCAGAACATGTTCCTAACAGCTCCAATAGTTTATTATACTACTTTTACTGGATGATAGAAGACGTTTTGGCATTGAAGTAAAATATGCTTCATTTCTGCTTCATTAAAAATGTTAGCGGCCAGGGCAATAGTTCAGCAGAATAAGTGCTTGCCTGGCAAGCTCAAGGGCCTGAGTTCAAACCCCGGTTCTGCCAGAAAAAAAAAAAAGTGAAATTAGGACCGGGAAGATAGTTCAACAGACTAAGCACCTGTGTAGCAAGCGAAGCAACCAGGGTTCCAACCCCAGTGCCACATGCTGCGCTGGCCCTGCCCCTGGCTGTACTGAGTCTGCCACTGAGAGCAGGGGTGGCATCACATGCCTGGAAGCCCAGACGTGGGGAGGCTGCAAACAGGAGGGTCACTATAAGTCTGAGCTGTGCAGTGAATCCCTGTACCAAATATATTTTTTAAAAAAAATGAAATTAATTCCTAAGCATGTCATTAACAAGTTCCATAGATCATCTCAGTGGATCCACAAACTGCCTCTGTGGTAAATTCTGTTATTGTTCCTATGCTACAGATAAGGAGATTCATGGTAGAGAAGTGAAAAAGGCTCACGAGGGCTCCTAGCTGGTAAGAAGCTCAGGAACGCGACGCAGGCTGCCCGACAGCAGCCCTGCTGAAGGGTGGCTTCCGTGGCAGCCTCGTGTTGCGCTGAAACAGAGAAAGCACACCGGAGAGCACCAGTGCCCGTTTTTTAGCCACAGCCCTGCATTAGCTGTCTCGGCAGCTCGGGGCCACTCATCCCTCAGGGCTTCTGCTTCCCTGCGTACGATTACGGCTGGAAACAATTTAGATTGGCTGGTCTCTGAGGTTCCTTCTAATTCTAATGTTCTCTGATTCTCTAATTGCATTCTGACCTTAGACGTATGTATGTACACACACACACACACACACACACACACACAACTACCTTACAAAGAAAAAAAAAATCTAATCTTGCTGAAAGTGCCCATTAAACTAATGCTATTCTAAGCCCAGATCCCACCCAACCCTTTTATTGATCTGGCCCCTTAGGAATACACAATGTTTGTAAACTCTGGCAGGCCCTGTGTTTTTATTTGCTAGGAGGGTGTGACGTTGTGAAGTAAAATGGTAATCACAACAACAACAGCAAAGAAATCACTTAGGACAAATGCTGCTCTCCTTAAATCATCTCTTTACTACCGTGTTACCTTGACAACTTAGCTTCAGCTCTTTAGATATGGGACTTTCTTAGGATGTGAAAGAGGGTATTTTTCCTCCTGTGGCTTGAAATTTCCTCTTGTTTTATGGCAAAAGGAAAATGTCAAGGTTAAGTCATAAAATCAGGCTACAGGTATGCGGGACATCTTGCGGAGGAAGCGGCCAGAAGTAAACACAGGTGCTCGGAGTCAGACGTGAGCTGAGTCAAGCTGCCTTTGTTTCTCCTTTCTGCTTCCCATCTCCGTGACACACACATTGCAAAAACCTGGAAAATGTATTTTGGACCAACCAGCCCTGCTCCGGAGCAGAGAGCAACAAAAGTGCCTGACAAATAATTGCATTTTTAGTTGCTGCCCCCAGATCGGTGTACGAATCAGTCAAGGGGACAGTTAGGAGGCACCAAACTGGTCTGGAAAGGCTAAAAATATTGTTTCCCCTCGAGCAATTGAAATTTTGAGCAAAGACTCAGGAAGCAGCACGTAGGGAGATCAAATTAAAACTCATATCTCTCAGCTGTACCAAGCTCGTTATCAACTCGGGGGCGAGTGGTCAGGGATAACAGGGGTCAGGTGGGGACTCCTTGTGTCAGGAGTTAATTTAGCAGGGGCAATATGGAGATGAGGAAGGAGAGAGCTTATCTCCAGCATCCTGCACCCCAGAGCAGGGCTTGCGCGGAGAAGGGCTGGAGGATCCGGATGCATTCTGGAAGCGCTTTCCCAGTCGTGAGCGGGAGCCCACAGATGCCATGAGCAGTGCTGCAGGGAGCAGGGCCAGGCCAGCCCTCTGCACATGTGTTTCCCGTTGATGGCCGGAGAAAGCCTAGTAGCTTCCAGTCAGCCTGCTCAAGCCAGATTGAAGAATAGACAGAGTACGGTTTCAAAGCAGCCCGAAAAAGAACGGGAATGCTGTTCAGGAAATTCTTCAGGCATGGGCAGGGACTTGGCTACAGTTCTGCAGTTGGAAAATCTGACTGGGGCAGCTTCTGAACACAGGCAGGGCCTGCTCACACTCAGCGGGCTGAGTGGCCGCCTCCCTCCCAGCTGCTCAGCACAGCCAGGAGCAGGCGGCTGCCATCGCTGGCTGTTCGCTTTGGGAAAGCGAGGAGGTAGGATGTCTTTCAGTTCTTGCATTTAGGGTCTCTCTGCTCTTTCTAAGCCCTCTGCCTCTGGTTTGCTTGAAGTGCTCTGAGTGTGTGTGTGTGTGTTCATTAACAAGTGAGAAGTGAATCCTTTAAGCATTTAGTGTGAAGTTCTGATTTTTGCTTTCCTTAAACTTCTTCAAAATCTGATTTTCAGCAAGATAGAGGCACTTTTGAAAGTTAGGAGTTAGCTGCTAACACTTTGGTGAGAAGAAAAAGTGTGTGGTCTCCTGGTGCTGTCACCCAGCCCGCCATCTGTGGCTTTTCCTTTCTGTGTGGAGGAGGGAGAGTTCATTGGCAGCAAACATAATTCTACGTGGGATTCTGTGTTCCTTTGCTTCAGAAGAGTTTTTAAAGGGTTGTAGCAGGGAAATGGCTCTCGATTTTTGGAGGGAATCAGATTTAGAAGTTTATATTTTGAATCCCGCCTTTAGCGTGTTGGAGCAGATGTACACGTATGAGTTCCTGGAATCTTATATCTATATGGGATTTTGACTGTCATTATTGAGGCTTGACTGTCAGTGGTATATTTGTCTAGAAATGTGCTGGATTATAATTCTGTTTCTATAATCATTTCCAGCTTTTTCACTGGAAATTACAATTTTCCTGTCAAAAATTATTTGTCATTCTTAGACCATACAGAGAGCAAGAATTTACTCAAAGTCATTAAAAGATGGAGACATATGGGTGTGTTACTTTATTGATCAATTGATTTTATGAAAGTGGTGCTTTTCTTTTTTCTTTCTTTTTTTTTTTTTTTTTTGTCTTTTTGAGACAGGGTCTCACTGTGCAGTTCAGGCTGGCCTCAAGCTCACTTTGTAGCTCAGGCTGGTCTCGAACTCACAACAATCCTCCTGCCTCAGCCTCCCGAGTGCTGGGATTACAGGCATGCGCCACCACGCCCAGCTTGAAAGTGGTGCTTTTCTAAGAAAAATCAAATTTTAAATAATTTTTGGCATAGGCTACTAGAATCTGTTTTCCCCTTTAATGATAGTTTTTCCTTGAGCATATCAGTTATTTTGTATCAGTTTTTTGAACATCAAAGATATACATATTTGTGCATTTAGTATTTAAAATGTACATGGAGTAGAATAGGTTAAGGGTCTGGTTCAGCTCAGACATAATTATACTAAACTTCAGTATTGCTAGTGACTGGACTGTTAGGGTGAATTTCTATGAAAACACGTGTGAGTTTTCATCAGTGTTCTGAGAACTCTAGACATGCAGTTCACAGTAACAGGGTGAGTTCCAGGGGTGGATGCAGAGCGTGGCTGAGTTATCTTCTCCATCAGTACAGAAGTAGAGTGGGTACATGAGTTCACACTGTTAGATCAGGATTGTTAGCAAGCAATTATTCCCTCGCATACATTTGTACTTGGAGAAGGAAAAGGGCATATGCCTGGGAATGGGCTATTTTGTTCTATCTATAGCTTGTGAAAGTTTGCTTTATTAAGTTCAATAAGTTCATCTGTATGTGAGGGTACAGTGGGAGCAGAGATACAGAATGGCAGGATTCCCCCCAAAGAGGCAGTGCATTTAGAAACTAGAGTGAACTCTGACTTTGTTTTTCTAATGCCAATGCAGATTAAGAGCTGACATGAACCATGGCCAAGCCCACTGCCAGAGAAAAAGGAGACTTCAGTGAGCTCAAATGTCATAGCCCTCTAAATTTAGTGGCTGTCAAGCGTTCAGCAGAAAGAGGCATGAAATAGAAGCTCCATCCAGGTTGCAGGATTATGAAGGGTGTCAGGAACTTGGAAGAAACTGTGTTTCTTTCTGTTAGAAATAAAGGAGGGAAAACCAAATTCCCTTAACATTTGAGAGGGGGAAAGAATATAAGTGGTGAAGAGGATAGGGAAGAAGAAATCCAGGGCAGCTGCGGAGCCAGTCAGGAAAGTAGGCGGGCCACACCGCAGGCTGGGCAGGACAGGCAGAGAGAGGAGGTGTTTGTACAGGAGTGGAGCATATGCCAGAATCAGACCCTGGACCTCAAGCTTGCCAGGTGGGCACTGGGGCTCTGGGCTGTAGCTCTCACTCCCTAGCATGCTTTCTGGAAACACCAAAATCTAGGGCATGACCTGCTGGGCTCAAAGAGTGCAGGTAAACCAGGGCCCCATTGTAAAAGATCCTCTTTCTCTCTTCACAGTGGGAGACGCCCCGTTAGTGTGGTTAGTGACTGTGCTGCAAGGTCTGGAAGTAATCAGAAGGCACATTTTGTAGGAACAGCCCCACCCTGCTGCTCAGGTTTCCCAAGTGTGGAGGGAGCAGCTTCTTAAGGCCTTATTTTTAACCAGGACTTGTTTCTTGGGGAGATATTCCTGCTGGAGGCATTGAGTGACAGGACCAGATGGGAAGGGGTGAGCGTCCACAGTCAGCCGAGTTTACTATTCCAAACACTGCCCGTGCTCATTTTCCTAAGATAAACTTTTGGAAGAGAAGATGTTACTATTCTGCTTTATTCAGATACATTGCTTTTTTCTTATTTTAAAATGAAAATGTCCAAGGGCCATTATTACCTCTTGGTAAAATCAATAGGTTTCATAGGCTACATAAAAGAGAAATTTATGATAGTCATTGGCTCATGCAATGATGGAGGCTAAGAAATTCTGTGGCAATGATGCGCCATTTGGAGACCCAGGAAGTTGGGTGGCATGACTGAGCCCAAGTCTGGAGGCCTGGCCTCCAGTAGCATGATGGCAGAGCTCCGATAGTGGTGGGGGACCTAGGGTGAGAGAAACAGGAGGGAGAAAGCTGACAGGGACTGTACTGAGGGAATCACTGGAGTCTGAAGGGTATGCGCAAGCTCAAGGACAGAAAGAGAATTTGCCCTTGCTTTGCCTGTTGATTCTCTCTGAAGCCCTCACTGCATGCAAGGCGCCACCTTCCCTGGGGAGGGCCATGGTCTACTGACCCACGTTTTGGTGTCTTGCGGACGTCTTGCAGATGGACCTCAAGCTCATGTTTTCCAGCTCTCTGGGAATTCCTTAGCACAGCCAAGTTGACAAAATTAATCACATCAATGAAAATGACCCTTGTTTTACAAAATGAGAAAGTTTGTGGAATCATAGATTTGCACAGCTGGAAGGGATTTGGGCTACCTTCTAGTTCAGTATTACTTGATTTTGAATATCACACATATTTTAATAGGTGAAAAAAGATCTACATGTCCTTGTTGATTTAATTATTTTAAAAATATGTACAAACAGGGAAAACCCATCTACTTATTACCTCTTTATTCAATCTTCTATTGGGGTATTAAAGATATACATAATTGACAAGTAATTGTGTGTATTTAAGGGGTAAAATACACTTTATAGTAAATTTGTGTACACACTAGAGAAGGATTCATTCAAACTAATTAACATGTCTCCCTTTAATAGCTTACCATGTCTGCATAAGAAAGTTAAAAATAACTCTTTTAGAAATTGTATAATATGTCTATGTTACCAGTCTCTATGTTATCATCTCATAGATGCCTTTATCAACTACAACAAGAAAATTTCTGAATTAAATACAGAGCAAATATATAGTAGTCAGATGATTGACAACAGCCTGAGGTAAAAGATGCTTTTCTGGAAAAGAAAAAGGCTCACAACATGAAAGAACAATAGTTAACTAGAGATTATTTTAACTTTTAGCACTTTCATACTTACATGTCCTGGAAAGATGTGTGATTGTGTGAGTCAGTGAGTATGTGTGTGTGTGTATGTGTGTGTGTCTGTCTGTCTCTCTCTCTGTCTCTCTCTGTGTCTCTCTCTCTCTGTCTCTCTCTGTCTCTGTGTCTCTCTTTCTCTCTCAGTTCACTTTCACTTGTGAGCCATGGTGTTGCTTGACCTGAACCTAACAGAAATGTGCTATTTTGGTGCTTTCTCATTGCTCTGAGCATAAGAACAGGACCTCTGCTGCCAGGATCAGCGTACGATGTGGTATGAGCCTTTATTCCTAAAGCAAATCTGTAGTTCAGAGCACAGACTTTACCTAAATAAGGAGTTAAAGTAATTTAAGTAGAGAACACCCAGATCCTTGGGAAGATCTGAAGATCCACTGGTGGCCTGAAAACTGCAATAAGAAGTGCACTTCCTGACCATCTCTGGTTTTAGATTCCTTTTGGAAACTTTGGAGGGAATAACTTTAGAAACACTCCTGTCTGGATTTCTGATGTGCCCAAGATGTTTTTGTTTCCTGTATTTACATTTTGTAAGAAACTTCCTTTTTTTTCTTGTATTTAAGGAAAGGGTCTACAGGGTATTCAGGGTCTTAGTACTAGATTGGATTCATAGTGATCCACCCTTTTACAGCCTCCCAAGAGATGAGATTACAGCACATGCCACTAAGCCCAGTCTCAATTGCTGTCTCAGTGGGTCCCTGGGGTGGGGCTTCCACTGCAGGCCCAGGAATCCAGCACCTGCCCCTGTGCCTGCTTGCAGGCACTTCAATCTGCTGAGCTATTTAGCCAGCCCTTAGAAATTTCATTTAAAAGAGGATCTTGATGCTGTATCAAGGAAGGCCACATTAGACTAACTAAGCCTCATTCAGAGAAGCCTAAACATGAATGGGGCTTTCTGTGCATACAGGTGTAGATCAGGCCCAATGCTGCCTAGTGCTGTGGGGACATCTGAGCCCTGCCAGCAGCCAGCAGAGCTTCCTCCCCAGCATTTAAACTTATCAGCACACTCTCATCTCCTGGTTCTCGTTCCTGTCAGAGCAAAAGCAGCAAGACACAATGAGGAAAGCTGTCTGTCCTCTTGGTCTTTCCCTCCTCTAGTCAGGGAACAGCGGCCTTCCTTGTAGACACCCAGCACAGAGATCACAGGGGGCCACATGCTTGGTGGTACCACCCAGGCCCCATGCTCATGTAGGTTGGTCTTACTTTCCTTCTTCCTCTGGAGTAGCAACCTTCAAATCCAGATT
>PVKA01008766.1:8112-71609 GCA_004027165.1 Ctenomys sociabilis
TTTTTTTTTTTTTTTTTTTTTTTTTTTTTTTGGCAGAACCTGGGATTGAACTCAGGCCCCTGCGCTTGCCAGGGAAGCGCTTATTCCACTAAGCCATCTACCTGGCAGAAAAGTATAAAAATGAAGTATACATCGTGGGGCCATAATATTAAGCTGAGCTGTAAATGGCTATGGTCGACAACTTCTTTGAATAACTCACTATTATTGTAGAATGCTGGACTGTGTTTGATTGTGGTGTCGAGTTCAAGCACCTAAGTTAGTTGAATGACAATGGAGTGCCTATCTTTGACAGGTGTAGACAACGGAAGGGGTATAGAAAGAAAAAATCATGATGTGTGTATATAGACAGTACAGTTGGGATAGATAACGCTGTGCTTCTACATAATTCTATGAGAGGCAAGATCTGCACTAATGGTGGTTGGGCAGGATATTATGTCGGCTTCTAATACTATGGTCATCCACTAGGAAAATAATTATTGAATTTTTGATATAATTCAGGTATGAAAAATAAGATAAGTAAGCAGCTACACTCTTAATTCATTGATAAGAGATATCTGCTAAAATAATATCTGTAAATATAATATCATGTATGCACCTTGTACAATACCAAAACATTATGAAAACAGTTTGCAATGTATTAATTTATCGAATCTGTATTGTTAAGGTGTCTTCAAAATGTCTGATTGACATTTGTAGTTCAATAAAATAAAATAAAAAATAAATAAATAATAAATTACAAAAATAAATAAAATCATTTGTTTACTCACTTATTTGATACAGAGTCTCACTGCACAGCTCAGACTCATACTGATACTACTATCTCAGCCTCCATAAGTGCTGGGCTTACAGACATGAGCCACTGCATCCAATTTCCCGTGACTCGTTCTTCACAGGGTTGGCATGCAATGCAGTTATGGGGATTGAACCCAGGTCCTTGCACTTTCCAGGAAGGTGTTTGGACCACCAAACTATTTCTACAGCCCAATTACATTTTTCTTGTTAAAAAATACCTTCAACTCTTTATTTATATATTGTTTACACTTATTGATCAATTGATCATCTTATTTATTCATTCTTTTGACAGAGTATGTGATTATCTTAGTAAGTGATCATTAATATTTTGTTTGATCATTTTAGGAATGGATTCATTTAGTTGTTTATCTTTTCTTTTTAACTTTTTCAGTAATTATAAACATTAGATTTTCCACAAAAATTAATTTAAAATTATATGGTTTTACTTCTTTGAGAAATGTGAGAGGGCTAGCCAAATAGCTCAGCAGAGTAAAGCACCTGCAAGCAGGCACAGGGACCGTTAGTTCAATCCCCCACCCAGCCATGCTGGCCCATCCCCCTGGGTGCACTGAGACAGTAATTGAGACTGGGCATGGTGACCTGTGCCTGTGATTCCAGTTCTTGGGAGGCTGTAAACAGGCGAATCACTATGAGTCTGATCTAGTAGTGAGACACTGAACACCCTGTAGACCCTTCCCTAAAATATAATAAACAGAAAAGAAAGAGAAAAAAGGACATGTGGAATATAAAGAATAAAAACAAAAGAAATATGATGAAAAAAAAAGACAGACATTTTGAGAATTGGTAATGGATCTAGGGGGATACAAAGAAGATTAAAATAAAGACCATTTTTACTTTCTTAAAATTCTCTTTAAAAAGTAATGAAGACCATAAATTTATTATAAACATACTCTCATAAAAATAAAATCATAGAATCGAAAAATCGCAGTGCTGGCCTCAGCCCCATTGCATGCTGAGATGGTGACTGAGACCAGGTGTGGTGGCGTGCACCTATAGTCCCAAAGATTCAGAGGCTGAAAACAGGAAAATCACTGAGTCCAGTCTATGTAGTGAAACCCTGTACTAAATACGAAACAAAACAAACAAACAACAGAAAAAGAATGCAAATATCTTATTTATTCATAAATTTGTAGAATCAATGTTTGTTCAAATGTTTATACTAGCCAAAGATACTAACATAAAGCAATTCCAATGAAAATAGAATTATTTCATATTTACTTTGCTCCTTGATGAAAGAAAATAGAGAATTCTCCAGATCAGAATTAGAAAGGTTTCTTTAGCTCATACTTGATTGAAATTCCAGCCCATAATCAGATGGCTCCAAAGCAGGATGTCACAGCAAAGTAGCGGATCACAACAGCAAAAGATACCAAAAGAAACAAGTAGAAGAGACAAAGACAGAGGCCTACATATTTCTGTCACTTACATTGTCTGCAGGCTACCCGCCGTAAGGCAGATTTAGTATTTGCATCCTTAATCATGGCAGTGAACCATGAATCAATCACAAGCTTAATTGTTTCACTTCAAAAAAACCCACCCATAATGACAGCACTGGGGAGACAGCCAGACACAAACCATAATAAAATACCAATCTTCACAAAACAAAACCAACATTTATATGGAACTACAAAATGCAGCAAATAGCAAAGGCATTTGGAGATGAATGAATAAGAAATGGTGATATATTATGTTTTATATATTATTCAACCATCAAAAGACAAAACCCTAACTTTTGTAGCAGAAAGAACCCAAAGATATGAGAAGATATCAATTTAACTGAAATAAGCCAGGCTTTGAGAGAATATACAGTTCATTTCTAATTATGTATGAACATGAAAAATAAATAATAGTGTTTACTCAGTGCTAAGAAAACTAGGGTGAAGGGGAGAGAGGAAATTAGAAATGAGGTACCAAAATCGAGTTATGACAAATAAGTCATGGTGCTCTATAAAACAATGTGCCAACTACAATTTATGATATCCTATTATTTAATGGTAGCTACTGGAAAGTAACTTAAAAGCCCCAAAGTAAAAATATGGCCAAGTGGAACACTGAAACTGAGCATGGTGACTCACATCTATAATCTATGGAGCTTGAGAGAAGAGGATCGCTGTGAGTTGGAGCTGAGTAAGACCCTGTATCAAATAAATAAATATCCTAAAGAAAATATATGGTTATGAGTTGTATTGTGATACTTTATTTACTTGTATTGAAACGTCACACAGCATGTTGAGATTTTTGGTGGCAGAGTACAGAGAAAGAAAGATAAAAGAGGCCTTCGTTGACTCTAAATACATGGAGAGAATCTGAGGAGAGGGGAATCTTCTGACCTGAGACAGGGAAAGCTGAGACTTTTGAGATATTTATAGGAAAATGGGTGCAACTTAAGACTATGCTGATACAGTGAAATCAGAGCTGTATGTGTAAATATCTTGTCTCCCTATTGTAAGAAGCTGGAAGAGTAAATAAGACCCAAAATGTACAAGACATTGTGAAATGGAAAGAAACTATTGAACAGGGAACAAAAACTGGCATAAAGGAAAGGAGAAGGAATATTTAAATGTGTATATATATATATATATATATATATATATATATATATATATATATATATATATATGCTATTAGTTCGTTGTGCCCAAAAAGGATCTGCAAACTGGTACAGGGTTCCAGGATAAATCCCGAGGGGATTTGACTGACTTTATCAGATATAAAAGTTACATTTCTTGTTATATAGATCTTGCCTTATATTGGTTTTAAGCATCCAGCAGAAAAGTATGAAAACAAAGTATAAAAAGTAAAGCCACATTAATATGCTAAGCTGTAAAAAGCTTGTCAACAACTTTGGACATTGTCAGTTTTACAGAAAACCACCACTATTATGCACTACTGGACTATGTTGGAGATTCTACTGAATTCAAGCACCTACAATATTTAAGTGACATTGGAATGCTCATCTCTGACAAAACCAAAAAATGGGATCGAGAAAAAGGACCCTTTTGTATCTGTATACTTAAAATAGTTAAGATAGATATACAGCTCCATTCTCTTAACTCAATGAATAGAGGTTTGTTATAATAGTTTGAGACAGGATATCATGTCTGCATCTTGTACAATGAAAAACCACTATGATAAATGTATTAATTCTTGAAAATGTGCCAGTAATCAGTAGTGAAACTGTCTCATTGAAATTTGTTTCTCAATAAAATTATTTTTAAAAAAATGTTTGTACCTATACTGATTAATTTCTCACACCTATATGTTGTAATTCAAGCAACTAATTTGAAAATAATATAGAATTAATAACCATTGTTACTTTCTTACAATCTGGTTTTGAAATTTTGTACTATTGTATTTGTAATATTACAAAAAACTAGTTAAGGGGGCCAGGGAAATGGCTCAGTGGAATAAGCACTTCCCTGGCAAGTCAAGGGCCTGAGTTCAATCCTCAGTTCTGCAAATAAATAAATAAGTAAATTAATTAATTATTGATACTTATGTCAACACACTTAACATTCATTCTGTATCTTGTGGTCTTGAGTGACTAAGGCTGGAGAATTGCTGTGAGTTCAAGTCCAGCCAAAAGTACTGAGACCCTTTCTCAAAAAAAAAAATAATAATAATAATAAACAAGCAAAACCTAAAACCTAGCTTTGGTTTCCCTTAAAAGAAACTGTATTCTATATAATTATAAATTATATAGAATTTGAGGCAGGCAAGGAAGAAAGGAAAAAATAATTGAAAGAAAAAAAATGAAACCAGTTTTTGCAAATGGAAAAAAGACTGAGTTAAAAGGAGCAGGGAGGAAGAGGAATAACGGAGGACAGTGGCTAAGAGAAAAAAATAAAATGTATTATACATATCAATCCCATGATAATCATATTAATGTAATGAAAACATGTACTAATAACAAAACTCTGTTTTGTTCTGAGTTCCCAGATATAGTAAGCTATGCTTAGTGCCTAATTAAAGCCAGGAGGGTATGGAAGTCCAGTCTTTATCTGCAAAATCATGGTCCAGTCTAGTGAGTAGGTACATTTGGCAACTCTCATATGCTTGACATGGATAGCATGCAGCCTGATGACTCCAAAGTAGCCAAACAAACTAGGAGGAAAAGACTAGCTCTGGTCCCCAAGAGTATAAAATATTAGTATCTACAGTTTCTGGTAAGTATTGCCCTAGACCCTGGTTGATCCCTCAGAACAAACAGAAAAAAGATAAAAAGACTTTAGGTCTCCTCCTCCAAAGCACCAATAGATGTGCACTATTTTGAAGTTGTTAATTTCTCAGCCCAAATGCTAATGTGTACAAAATGTTGAGCAGATCTCAAAAGACTCTTAATGCCCCTGAGCTCCTTCACACCAGGCCAGTAAACACAAGGTTTGTTCTGACCAGCAGAGAGCATGCTCACACAGTGACTTTCCCGTTTTTTGCTACCAGAGGCATTGCTGGTGGTAGGTTTTGCCTGAACCCTCTTGAGAAAGTTCACTTATCCTTCTACTTCAGGTGGGCACATAAGATCTAGGCAACCTCCCACTGGTCCAAGAGGCAGCTGCAAAAACTCCATCTCTCATATTTTTAGAACTTCCAAACACATCTACCTCTGATATGCACCCCTAATGAAATTGTTTCATACTTTTTTTTTTTAATGCATTTAGTTGTTATATGGTCTTACTACGCAGCTCAGACTCATAGTAACCGTTTTCAGCCTCCCCAGTGTTGGGATTACAGGTATTCACCACTGTGACTGGACTGTGGCCAACTCAGCCCACCCTGGGTGCAGGGCTATCCCAGTATGTAGTGCCAAGAATTGAACCGTGGTTCCTGTGCTTACCTAAGCAGGTGCTTTAGTCCACTGAACTATCTCGCAGGTCCCATGAACTTATTTTAAACTACTGTATATTATTATAGTATGTACTGCACTGATATGAAATAAAACCATGTGGACAGCATAACTCATAGTAAAAGATTAAATTTTATTAAAACATTAGACCAGTAATATATTCTGAATAAAGCAATAGCAAGCTATCAACACCAGCAATTAACAATTAAATGTAATGACCTTCAAGAAAATGCTATTTGTAAAGTTATTCATCTTTGTGGTACTAATGATTGAACTTGGCCTCATGCACGCTAGATTAGTACTGCACCACTGAGCTATATCCCACCCAGATCCTACTCTGGTTCTCTCAATTACAATCTACAGTATAACTGATCTTTGTTTAGCTTTGAAAATGACATCATTCATTAATGATTTCCTCCATGATCTTTACTGTCATTCAACGCAGAAAGTGGTCACCATTTTTCTTGTATTATTTCTTTCACAACTGATCCCTAATAGTTGACATCATTCTTATTCCATAAACCCTCTAGGGCCTAACTTCCTGGCTTACTGTACTGCACAATCATTTGGCAGAATTTATTCCTATTAATGGTGCTTTTACAGACACAGTGTACACAAATAAATATGATTTGTCATAGTTTTACCTTATTCTCTTGCCTTTTCTAGTTGCCAGTTTAGTCAATACTTAAGTTTCAAGAGGCAGACTCCTTTTCGGATATTATACAGACATGATCCTTACATAATGAAGATAAACCCCTTCATCTTACTCATTTTTTCTTACAGACTACAGTGAGGGACCTATAAGAAAGCCAGAATATTAGCAGGGCCAAAGTACAGGTTCAGAGTTATATATAGCAAAGTAACTCAAGAAACCTCACATAACTGGATACAATACTTTTCATAACTTAATTAAGCATTTCTAAACATCTTTGTACCTTTCTGGTACCTTAGGTCATGAGTTTTCATGTATTTTTAATTGCAAATATTCTGCAGAATGTAATATAGTAAAGAGCCAGAGAAAAAGTTTTCTTGGAATAAATCCTCACCTAGAGTTATGATCCTTTGGTAATAGTCTTACTATATAAGTACCTTCCATTCATACTTTCATCAAAGACATGTATTTTGCTTCCTATTGTGAGACTTACATGAAAGACTCTGCTGTATAATTCGTAAGATTTCTTTTTAGCATGGACTCTGACATCTAATGTTTTAATTACTGATGAATGCATTTCAATAGTTATTTAATTTATAAAGATTCTTTTAAAAATGAAGTCTCTGATTTTATACAAGTAGTTGTGACTAACTACATTCACTTATAAGGTTTCTGTCCACCATGAATTCGCCTATGACTTGCAAGGTTAGAACTTCGACTGAAGACCTTGCCACAGTCTTTACATGTGTAAGGTTTTTCTCCAGTATGAATTGCCTGATGGGTAGTTAGGCTTGAACGCACACTAAAAGCCTTGCCACATTTATCACACTTAAATGGTTTCTCTCCTGTATGAGTCCTCCGGTGACTCGCAAGGTGTGAGTTTTGGGTGAAGACCTTGCCACACTCATCACATTTGTAAGGTTTCTCGCCAGTGTGGATTGCCTGGTGAGTGGTCAGGCTTGAGTACACACTAAACGCTTTGCCACACTCATTACACTTGTAAGGTTTCTCTCCAGTGTGAATTCTCCGATGATTTGCAAGGTGCGAATTTTGAGTAAAGACCTTGCCACACTCAGAACATTTATAGGGTTTTTCTCCAGTATGGATTACCTGATGGGTGTTTAGGTTTGAATGTGAATTAAAGGCTTTGCCACAATGATTACATTTGTACGGTTTCTCTCCAGTGTGAATTCTCTGGTGAATTGCAAGACTTGAAGTCTGACTGAAGACCTTGCCACATTCATTACATTTGTAAGGTTTTTCTCCAGTGTGGATAACCTGGTGGGAAGTTAAGCTAGAACGCACACTAAAGGCTTTGCCACATTCATTACATTTGTAAGGTTTCTCCCCAGTATGAACTCTCCAATGCCTGGCAAGATTTGAAGTCTGACTAAATACTTTGCCACACTCATCACACTTGTATGGTTTTTCTCCACTATGAACTCCTCTATGACTCGCAAGGTGTGAATTCTGGGTGAAGACCTTGCCACATTCATCACATTTGTAAGGTTTCTCTCCAGTATGGATTGCCTGATGGGTGGTCAGGCTTGAGTATACACTAAACGCTTTGCCACACTCATTACACTTGTAAGGTTTCTCGCCTGTGTGGATTCTCCAGTGATTTGCAAGGTGTGAATTTTGAGTGAAGACTTTGCCACACTCAGAACATTTATAGGGTTTTTCTCCAGTATGGATTACCTGATGGGTGTTTAGGTTTGAATGTGAACTGAAGACTTTGCCACACTCATTACACCTATAAGGTTTCTCTCCAGTGTGTGTTCTCCGATGAATTGCAAGGCTTGAAGTTTGACTGAAGACCTTGCCACATTCATTACACTTGTAAGGTTTTTCTCCAGTATGGATAACCTGATGGTTAGTGAGGTTTGAACGAACACTGAAGGCTTTGCCACAGTCACTACATTTGTAAGGTTTCTCCCCAGTGTGAATTCTCCGGTGACTGGTAAGGTGTGAATTCTGAGTGAAGACTTTGCCACATTCATTACATTTGTAAGGTTTCGCTCCAGTGTGATGTCTCTCATGAACCAAGAGGTATGAACGTCTGAAAAATGCCTTACCACATTCAATACATTTGTACAGTTTCTCTCCCGTATGAATTCTTCGATGATGTGCTAAAGATGAGGTGTAACTAAAGACTTTGCCACACTCATTGCATTTGTAAGGTTTCTCCTGAACATGAGCTTTTTGTCTCTGTGTGAATAATGAAGAACATATAAAATCATTTCTATATTCCTGAGAAATACGTGCTTTGTGTGCTTTGACAGTAGGAGAAATTCTATGGGTTACTGAATGTGAGGAACCATTGTTGATAGACTTCTCAACTTCATTACTATCAATTTTTCCTTCACACTGAAGTGTCTGCAGCTCAGACAAATGTTCCTGAAGGCTTAAGCCAAGCCAATTTTTCATAAGCTTATTTTCTTCATCTTTTTTACAACTTTGATGTCTTCTACCAGTTAGACTTTCTTTCTGAATCACAAGCACTCCACCATAATTTCTTTCATTGTCTTTCTTTTCAAACTCAAAATCACGTGTATTTTCCTGGACATCCATAAATGAAAAGCCTTTGTTGTCATTCTTTTCATGCCTTTCCAACATCACTCTTTTGCAAATCTCTCTTGTATTGCTCTTCCCTTTTGATGATGATCCCTTGATTACACATTTAGAAGAAATGTCTACAAGATATAATGTGACATATACTTCTGATTAATGAAACTTAAATTCATACTGAAAAATATAGCCAAAAAGTACATTTTTCACTTACAAAAGGCAATCACATATACTTTTAATATGAGAAAAGACTATTTTTAAACAATCATCAAAATATTAGCTGTGAAAAGACTATTTTTCTACCATGGCCCCAGAGCACACAGTAACTGCCAAAAACCATATGGTCACCACATAAATGAAAAGAAAAAAATAATCATATTTACTATGCCTAAATAAATCCTAAAATATCATATGATATACTGTAATCATAAACAACCCACAGCAAATATATGTAATGAGTCAATGAATGATATTTAATTTCAAAGTAATACAAACAATAGGTAAAGAGGAAGAATTTGATAAAATGATCCCAGAAAAAAAAATGTCTTGGAATTTTTTTTTAATTTATTTATTCTATTCAGGGTCTCAGATTCCTAGTGATCCTCCTATCTCAGCCTCCCCAGCACTGAGATTTCAGGCATGTGCCACCATGCCCACTTTTCTGTCCAGCAAGGCTCACATGGGGTCCCAGGGTCAGCACAGCATCTGGTACCAAGGATCAAACCTGGGTCCTCGTATTTGCCAGGGAAACACTTAGAATTTCTGTTATAAAACTACCCCAAACTACAGTAGGAGTTTTATATTAACGGCCTGTACATCATAGTTTTATTGTGTAATGCGTGCTGAAAAATCATTTATAGATCATCATAAAATTCAAAAAATTCTAATATACCATAATAAAGTAACCAGGCAAATGGAGAGTAACTGTATTTGTATAAAGTTATCAGCTGTAATTTTTTTTTTTCTGTATTTAGGACAGAGTCTACAGGGTCTCACTATGTAGACCGGACTTGTATTGACTGTCCTGTTTTCAGCCTCCCAAGCTCTGGAATTATAGGCATGTGCCACCTCATCCAGTCTCAGTGCACCCTGCGGGCTGGGCCAGTATCACAGGCCTGGGGGTTGAATCCCTGGCCCCTGCACCTGGTTGCAGGCACCTTAAGCTGCTGAGCTACTTGGCTGGCCTTAGATTTAAACTTTTATTTCCACTGTTAGTGATATTGATCGCTTTTTCATATATGTTACTTATTTTTGTATGTCTTTCATGAAGTATCTATTAAATTCTTGCCATTTCTTAATATATATATTTTTATATGTACATACATTAATGCTCTATCAGATGTACAGCTTACAAATATTTTTTCAGTGAGGTGCTTTGCTGCACAGAACCATTTTCTTTTGATGTACTCATTTTCTCTTTTTGCTTCTGCTGCCTGAGTTTTAGAGATCAACCCCCACACAACTGCCCAGACCAACGTCATGTAGCAGCTGCTCTACACACTTTGTCTCACCTGCGTCCAGTTCGTTGTGACATTCCCACCTACTGGAATTTCTTGCTATTCTCCTTTCATTTTCCACAGTCCAGGGCTCTCTTCCTTGCTCCAATATAGAAATAATACTCAGATTAGGAAGAAAGATTCCTATTTACAGAAAGAAAGGAAAACAATATTCTGTGGCTTTTCTAGAATCCAGTTCTATGTTTATGTGAAGACAAAAAATATTCTGCATAGAGCTACAAAGTATTTCACAAAATCACCTATTTTTCCTCTAGGCTTGGGAAATGCTTTATATGCAGACATCTAGGTCTTTCCCATGAACTAAGGAATCAAAAGAACAGGGAAATAAAAAAATGAATTAGACAATTAAGCCTGCCATAAGAGCTGAAGATGTAACTAAGTGTTAATGTACTTGCCTAGCACATGCAAGCCTGCGTCTGATTCTCAGCAGAGAAAAAACGTCTACCATACAACTGCATGCATACTTGCATACTTAAGTATACACCCAAAGATGTATCAAAAATAGAAAATCTAAAAGGGAAAGCTGAAGTACAGAAAGCATAGTAGAAAGCTTTGTAATTCTGTGTCAACAAAGCTAGAGACACAAAAGGCAAACACAATTTCTGAAGGAAAGCCATCCTCACCCAGGGAGACCAAGGTCCTGTAGTTCTCCAACATCACCTCCCTGTACAAAGTCCTCTGAGCAGGGTCCAGGCTCTCCCACTCCTCCTGGGAGAATTCTACAGCCACATCCTTGAATGTCAAGTATCCCTACAGTGAAAAAAGATGTCAGCAAGGGCCATGAGGATAGTTATGATCATCACATCAAGTAAAAGAGCTGTAAGGAGATATTTAATTGGAATAAGTGAGCTAAATCCATGCTGCGACATTATGAAATAGATATCTGGTCTTTGTATAAGTTTCCAGACACATGGTTCACTTAGTGATTAAAAATGCCTTTGTATGCTAATAAAGGAACGAGTGGCAAGAGAACCCAGGATAGACCCTATCTCAAAGCTGGGATGTAGCTCAATACAATAGCCCTGGATGGGTTCAACACAGGGATCATGGGGGGGGGGGGAATATACAAATAATCACACAGGCAACACTATCTCCATAAAACAGACATTATGCCTAACAATTATATTTGAACTACCAAGTAATACATACTCGATAGCTAGATGAGCTAGAGCATGAAATGTGTCTTCAAAGATGAGAAAGTCCATAAGGGATTTTTTAAAAAATCAGAATCTTAAAACCATGATGAAAGCAACAGCAATAACTAAAGTGTGGGAAGAATTCCAAGACTAAGCACTTCACGTGCACTGTACTAGCTTCTACAGTGACATGACGTCCTAAGAGAGAAAGATAGGTACAGGTTCACATCTAACTGTAGAGGAGCTGTCCCGCAGACATCAAGCCAATTCTGCTCAGGTAAATCATCTTAAAATGAGAGAGGAAACACCTGCCCCCAGGTGTTTCAGACTGGAACTGAACCTAAACAATCAGGGAAGTAACAGAAAATGTAAAGTACCTCAATAGATGATCTAAGTGAGGAAAAGTAAGTCAGTTCAAGGACAATACAGAATGTCCAACAAGGCCATTATATATCTACACATGCAAGCATAACAAATAATATTCTCAATACAGTAATGTCAACTCATTAATATGGTGCACAGCAAATTTAAGGCTGCAGAAAATAAGATACAATTTTAACTACCAAAAATATAAGAAACTGTCCTTTATTAAAAAAAAAAAGTCAAAAAAAAAAAACAAAACATATATATATATATAGATAGATCAGCAGTGCAGTGCCTGCCTGGCAGGCATGAGTCCTAGAGCTCAATTCCCAGTAACCACTCCGACCCACCAAAAAAACCAAACAGAAAAATAATGCTAGCCACGCATGGTGGGACATCTCATAATCCTAGTACTTTTGAATACAAATATAGCTTAGAGAGCACAAAAAGACCCTATCTAACATAAAAACAAATGAACATAGAAAACAAACAATGGCGAGCATGGCTGACTACAAATTCAAGTTCAGCCTGGCAACTGAGTGATTTGAGAGTCTGTTTCATAAAAAATAAAAATAAACGAGGATAGCTTGGTGTGAAAACCCTGGGTTCAATCCCTAGTATATTAAAAAAATGCACATCTGAGACAAGCATATAATCCCAGGACTCAGAAGGCTGAGGCAGGAAGATTGCCATAAATTTAAGGCCAGCTTGAGATGTAGTTAAAGGCCAGCATGAACTATAAAGCAAGACTCTGTCTCAAAAACAAAAGCAAAAAATGCTTATCTCAATGATATAATTTTCTGATATTTTTTCATCACTAATTTTCATATTTGTGACACATAGCAATTACATTCCTTATGAGTAGCTGGTACATGTATATGACACATTTAAATTTTTCTATGTCCCCTTCCCCTCTACTCTCCTACCCTCAGTCTCTCAGTCCTTGTTATGTGCTATATTTACAAAACTTCATGCAGTCATAGGAGCTTTTTAGAGAGGCTGAATCTAGAGTGTGTGATACTAAGGGTGTGAAAGTGCAATTAAGGGTGCACAATTGCTAAATTAGTCCATGATTTCTTTAGCATAGTTCTGGGTGTGGCAAAAAGGAAGACCTGCCCTGGGTGTGGGTGGTATCATCCTAAAGTCTACTTATCTGGAAGGAATAAAAGGTACAGACAGCTTGCTGCTTACTCCTTCTGCCTGCCCTGATCTGCCATGGACTGTTCCTCCTCTGTGATGCCCTCTGCTACCTATCCTGCTTCGGAGCCAGCCTACTATGGACTGAAACCTCTACAAACCATGAATCAAAATAAACCTTTCCTCCTTAAACTTCGAGTGTCAGGTATGCTGCCTCAGCAACAACAAAAGTAACTAAGATTTCCCCTTTCCATCTGCAAATAAGAGTAGAATTCTCAATGCAAGCTCAGTTGATCAACTTGTAGCACCTCCTACCAGAGGCCCTACTCCAGAGTGAGGAAACCCCCACTCCCAACCACTCCTGAGGCAGGGGAAGTACAGCAAGAGAACCTCCATCCAATACTATGACTCCTCAGAGGACTGCCTGAGAAGGGAGGAACTCTATATTTATGAACAGACAAGGTCATTGGGTAGGGAGGGCACTGCATAGACACAAAGGCAACTAACATAAACCAGCAGCTACAGCAATAGGGGCATAGGCAGAAATCCAGATCCTGAATTCCTGAGGCTCCCAAGAGACAACAGGGAAGTATCTGAGTAGAAATTAGCAGGGTCTTCAGACAGAAGACAAGTGAAATGTCAGAAGAGACAAACCCGAGCAGGGGCCTGGGAGCTCTCCAGGCTGAGAAGAATCTCTAGCTGGGAGGAATGGAAAGGGCCTGTCCCTAAACCAAGCTAGACATCCAGAACTGCGCAAGGCAGCTGATTGTCTTTTCTTTATAAGCATGCAGCACCAAACCTGACTCATGTGCTTCTTGCTTTCCTTTGATGGCACTGGGATAGAAGCCAAGGTGTACATGTGCTAGCCTTAACAACATAGTGAGATCTATCTCAAAAAGAGGTAGGAAGAGTAAAGATGGCCTAAGGGACTTATGGTACAGCATTATGTACATCTCAGATGGAAAGAAAAGAAGAGCAAGTACAATTGAATCAACACCGGCACTTAGTAGTGGACTGATATATGCTTGGGCTAGAGAGCAGGACATCTAGCTTCTGACCTGGACCTTTCCTTGTGGTAATAATGAAAGAGTGATTTAAAAATAGGTGACTTTGAAAAAGACAAGAAGATTTTTGAACAGAAGTGTCCCTGTGCCAAAGGAGGCAACCAAACAACTAGGGCAAATCCTCAGTAGTTTGGATGGAAGACAGATCAGGCTGTTGCCTTCTCTTACACAGATGCCTAAAAGAGCAAAGGTGTCACCTGGGGAGAGAAGACACTGATTCCAGACTTGGAGAATCCCAGGCAGAATATCCCTCAAACAAAAATGATTTAATAGCTTACCTCAAAAAAGCTACAGATGAGCACGTCACTGCTTTATTTATTAAAGAGCAGAAACACCTCGTGACTTTTTTGTGTACCATAATTTAATGGATTTCACTAGAATTCAGACCACTTGTGATTAACAGGATATTTTTTGGTAGACATGCTTGAGTAAATTGCCTTGTAGGTAAATGGATATCTTTTTATCAGATTTTCATAGTAATTCCAGTTCAGTAAATACTATGACTGTTTTCCCTTTCTAAATACATGGCTGGACTTGACTGATTAATGTTCAACTTGTCACAAAGATGGAGAATGTAATCTCAAAACCTACGGAAAGTTGGTTGTCTATTTAGATTTACATAGCCAGTTTTGTGACTATGTTTAACTACTGGGAAAATACTTCATTGTCTCAGAACCAAGCAAGACTTCCCTGTTTCAACTTGTGTTTATTGGGCTGTTCAAGATAGCATTTGAAGACAAAAAAATAATGTATGTTTTTGGTTTTAAAGATACCAAATTAATTAGAATTCCTTATATCTAAAAAGTGCAGCCTTTTATTTACTGAAAGGCATTTTAGTGTGGTATATGTGTAGTATGAAATAAAGAATAGCTGATTTTTAAATTCAGATCCTTTCAAAAGTTTGCATGATACAACTACAAGTTAGGTTTTACTTCCAAATTCTTTAAGTTATTCAGGACAGTATTTAAAAATAAAGACTGAAACTACTATTGTCTATGTGACTGGCAGTGGTGCTTTGTCAACTCATTGAAGGATTAAAGTGAGGAAGTACAACATCAGCACAAATACATACAAGACTGTAATACTTAAGAACAAAATCAGATTTAATTAAAAACTCAAGAGAGAAAGGGACAAAGAATTAATCTGACCATAATGACAGGCCAAAATATTCCAAGTCTGAAAGACAGAAATCTAAGTGGGACAAATGTGGTAGATCTACAGCAAAACACATGGTAATCAAGCCATCAAAGGTAAGAGGCATGGGCTAGAGATAAAACTAACTGGCACAGTACTTGCCTACAATGTGAAGACTCTAAAATCTAGGTCCAGCACTTTGGGTGTGGGGTGGAAATCTTGAGAATATGAGCAAAAAGTGATACTGTATAGCAGCAAGCTCCTCTGAATATCATATTTCTCAGCAGAACCTTAGCAGCCTACAAAGGAAGTATAATGTTCCAAGTATTACAAGAAAAACACTGCATCTAGCAAAACTGTCTAAAAAGTTAAGGAAAACTAGAGCCCTCCTGGTAAAAGTACAAGGAGTTCATCACAAGACCTGCCCTGCAGAAATTGCTGGAAAAAGACTTTCAAGTTAAAATGAAAGGGTGATAAATGGAGAAAGAAAAGTATATATAAAAGTATACAAAAAACTTGTACCTCTAGCAGAGAATCTTCCTAAAAGCATAAAAGGAATCCTAAATCTCTATTAAGAGATACACAATATAGAAAGAGGTAATTTGTGTTACAAATAATAGGGTGCAGAAGGCAAAAATGTAATGGTGTAGACTTTTTATATGTGATTTGTTCAAAATGTTTTCCACTTATAATATTGTAAATGGACCAAGTGCCTTCTGGGAAAGTGCAAAGTCCTAAGTTTGATTTCCCCATACCTAAATAAATAAATATAATAATAATAATGTTAAAATGACAATATATTCTGTGTAATGAAATAACCACAAAGACAACTATACAATATACACAAGGAAAAAGACAAAAGTAGTCACTTCAAAAAACCAAGGAAACACAAAAAGAGCAAAAATATAGAGGGACAAAAGGCTACAGGATAGACTACAGATAAAAAAGGAACAACAATAAGTCTTTTCCTATGAGTAAATATATATAAATAAACACCTTAATTCAAAGAAAAAGACTAGCTGAAGGGAGAAACATATGATACAACTATTGCAATAAAGACAGTTTGTTTAGTTCTTAAGACCACACAGGCTAGAAGTGAAAAGCTGAAAGGTATTCCACGTAAATGGAAACCTATAGAGAGTAGGTGGCTACTATTATTTTTTACACACAGCCCTCAAGATAATTAGTTTCTGCCACAAGAGACAAAAGAGGACTTTAAATAACTACTACAGTGACAGTTCCCCAGGAGATACGATAATTACAAGCACGAACCCAGTATTAGTCCTCTCCAATGTATGAAGAAACACTGACATAGACAGCAGCACAATACTTGGGGAACACTTCATACTCTGTACAACTTATGGATAGAATAACCAGACAGAGGAGCAAGAAATAAACAGGTGCTTCAACACCACCACTGAGCATATGCACCTTGCAGACAGAACATTCTACCCAACAGCAGCATAAACCACTACATCTAAAACACACAGGAACATCTACACAACAGATAAGAGGTTAGTCACAGAAAGCTTAAAATACTTTGACATCCTTTAAATTTTCTTCTCTGTTCAGAATGGAATAAATTTAGAAATAAGTAGTAGAAATCAAAATTCACAAATATGTTGGACTGAACTCATTCATAATGAAAGAGTCACAGAATACAAAGACAACTTAGAAAACATCTAAAGATAGAGTAAGGAACACACAGCATACCAAAGTTCACAGAGGCATCAAAGCAGTAAAGGGAAAATGTATGTTAGGAAAGGCTCTGGTTAAAACATAAAAATGAACACAGTCCACAACCTAATTTTGCATTTCAGTAAAAAAGTATAGGTCAAAAAACAACAAAAACTGGAAAAAAAAATAATGAATATTACAAGAGAAGTAAATGGGAGCACAGAATCTAAGTACACATTTTTACAAATATCAACAAAAATGGCAAATTCTTAGAATAACTTTGAAAAGGACTTGCAATACATGTAAGCAAGTATATTTCAATTCATGTCATAAAAAAGACTAAATAACTATAATCATGTATGTAATAGGTCAATCAATAAATCAGATAACCCAGAAGAAAAGGATAAATCACTAACAATATGTAAACTCTCTTGATGAAATCATGGAGATCTTTTAAAAACCTTAACACACACACACACACACACACACACACAAGTAACAAGAGAAATGAATCAATAACCAATAACATACCCACAAAGACACAAGATGGCTTCAGCAGTCTATTTTGCCCTACATTTAAATTAAGATTAATACCAATTCTCCTCAAATTCTTCCAGTAAACTGAAGTAATGGGAACACTAAAAACATTGTAAACCAGGCATATTGCCTCAACCATGTAATCCCAGTACTCAGTAGGCTAAGGCAGAAGAATTGCAAGATAGGTTTGAGACCAGCCTAGGTCATTTTTAACAAATAGTTTAAAAAGGACTAAGGAATGGAATTTAGTGCAGAGTTCTTAAAGAGCAGGTTCAAAGCACTACACTTAAGCAAGAAAAATCATTCTGAGACCATCCCTGTTCTTATGCCAACAAAGGGAAAGAAATCAAAGGTAAATATTAAAAAATCATTCTAAATAATACTAGCAAACTGTAATTGACAGTACATTCACAGGATTATACACCACAATAGGTAGGACTCAATTCTAGAGGATAAGAGAGGACCAACTGAACAGTCAATCACTGCAATACCCAACACTGACATGGGGAAGATTAAAAAGTGCCTCACCATGTCTATCAGTTCAGAAATGTGCTAGCCAAAATTTATCGTCTAAGTCAAAAACTACAGACAAAAGGAAATTCCAAGCCATCTGAGATGGTGATGGTTTGATGATTATGACACAAAAGTATTATGAGAAAGGCAAATTTGGACCAATGGAACTACATCTAGCTGAAAAACTGTAGCAAAGAATTCCACTTAGTGAAAAAAGAATTAGAAAAAAAAAGAAATTTGAAAAGAAAAACTATAGTGATTTCACAAAATACATATAAACCTCTTGGGCTGGAGATATAGCTCAGTGACATAAGCATCTGCCTGTCAAGTGCAGGGTCCTGAGTTCGATCTCTGGTACTGCCAAAAAAAGAAAAATCAACATATAAACCTCTTATGATATATATTATCTTCAGTTTTTACCATAAACCAGGGGGCTGGGATGTAGCTCAATGATGCAGTGCTTGCCTCCTGAGCATGAGGCCCTGAGTTTGATCTCTAGCCAGCACTGCAAAGAAAAAGTAAAATGATGCAAATTAAATAATGAAAATGAACCAAAAGCATGTGTAGAAATGTGCAAATAAAGATCTACACAAATTATTAAATAATAAAACATTAGATACAGTAAAGTATGGTGACGGACACCTGCAATCTCCATGCTTTGAGAAGCTGAGGCAGAAGGATCAAAAGTTTAGGCTTAGCCTAGACAATTTAGTGATTTATCAAGAACCTGAATCAAAAAAAAAATTAAATTAAAAAAATAAAAGGTAAAACATGAAATCTATAAGAAACATAGTATTGTACAATCTTGTACTCCACATGAGGAAACAAGCTAACATCTGGGTACACTGTAACATGCATATAATTCCAGCTACATGGGAGGCTGAGATAGGGTGATCACAAGATAGAGGACTGTCTAGGTAACTCAGGCCCCCCTCCAAAATTAAGAAATATAGACACTGAGGATACAGGTTAGTGTAATGGCCCAGATTCAATACCTAGTACTCAGGTTAAAAAGAAATGTATAACAAAAAAACATGAGACTGCAAAACTGACATGACAGCCAACTGCTACAATCCTAGCACTCTGAGAAGCTAAGGCAGGATTCCAATTCTGATTCCAGCCTGGGCAACTCAGTGACTTGGTGAGACCCTGTCTCAAAATTCGGAAAATCAAAAAAGGACAAGGGGTGTCACTTAGTATGGAGGCCTGCGGTTCAATCCCCAGTGCTGCTGGGGGTCAGGATTTATAATGGGGTATATATAAATAAACTACAGGTTATAAATAGTTCCTAAACCACACCACGTATAAAATTAGGCAATATATAAAAATCCTTTTTATACACATATCCACAAAGCCATGCAACCTACTCGGAATCACAAGGAATTGGCATATAGAAGTCCAAACAGTTTAGTTTTTTCCTAGATTGTCAGACATAAGGAAACTAGCAGTAAGTTTTACTTGATGGCGAACATAATCAATGGAGAATTTCTATACAGGTAGAGGTAAAGACTGACCTTTATAGAACTAATAACAACAAGTAATTATCCTAGAAGAAATTGCCCTTTCCACTGACCAACCAAGGGAACTCACAGACATCTACAAAGTCTGGCATTCCTTGTAAAAGTGAAAAAGTAAGAAACACATGCCCAGAATGCACCAACAAAACCTGGAGACAAAGTATCACAATGAAACATCTCCCATCAAACCTGTCAAATCTGAAGAGATTCCTGCCACTGAACACAGAAGTGACAACAGCAGGCTACTGCGCCTATGTGACACTGCTGAAAAGTCTCTGTAAGAACACCACTGTCTCCAAGGGATAGAAGCGGTAAAACAGTTTAAAAATGTCTGGCTGCTAGACACAGAGGTGGTTTCATAATTAAAACTGGCACAGTAAAACATTCCTTGTCACTGTATCTAACTTTTCATTTTATTTCCAATCACTGAGATTTTACTTGGACTCACGTATGTATAAAGGCAGTATAGTGCCAGGCAGAGCATATTCTTCCCATGGATCTCTTTTTATTGAACTTAGGAGATACCTGTTTATATTAATAAATGACTTCCATGAACAGCTTCTTTAGCTACATCTACATGGAGATGTTCCCTAAACAATTCTGCTGCCCATAACACTGACACATGGGTCCTATAACTGTCTCTAATGCCTTCCTTGCAGGGGAACCACCATTAGTGCAGCCACCTCACACAATCCAGGTCACTGGACGCAGTGAATCTTAGTGCAAAAGAGGACCTGGGAGCAGGGAACCCCGATGAGACAGAGATGACACGCCCGATGACAGAATCAAAGGTTGCAGCACTCATGCACAGTACTTCAGGAAAGAGGGAGATGCAGAACAGGCAACTGACAATAGCAGGTTACCCGAGTAAGAGCCATTCCCGACTCCTTTTCTTCCCACTTCCTCCTCTTCCAGGCTCCTTCCGCAGGTAACATGAGTTTTTGGTAGTCAAACCTGAATGTTGAAAACACGCTGGTTAATGCTTAGAACAGACACATACTTCCTGTGCCACAGCCACACACACAAGGAGGACCATGACAAGAACCAGCCATGAGAAAAGACAATCCTCCACTATCCACAACACAGGGAGGGGCAGGAGGGAGAGGTGGGGACTGGGGCCCATATATACAGAGACATAGACTCCTTCAAGACCAACAGGAGACTTCGTGACACTTAGAGCTCACTACCTCTCTAGGGCTTTGCCAAAGAACAAGCCCAGGCCTATCCAAACCTGAGCATAGCACACGCACCTCATTCTTCTATGTATCACAAGCTGATCTTGAACCAAAGAAACGCAGGACAGTCTGGGTGCCCAGTGCTAAGCATTGAATAGAATCAACTTTAATATTATCAAGGCTAGGCCCTAGGCTAACCATGGAAAAGGGACTCTCTGATGAGGGGCCACAGAGACTTATTTGCACAACCCCTCAGCACTACACTGGGAAACCAGGCTTGAACACTACCCAAGGGTCCAAGCTCAGCTCCCCTCCCACCTTCTGGCTCTGCTCTCCCTTTGGAGTTTTGTTGTCCAGAGATCCAGAGAGTGGACTGGGAAGGAAGAGAAAGAAACTTAGAAAGGCAGGTGATATAGTTCAGTAGACTAAGCACTTGCTTAGATAAGTGCAGGGGCCAGGGTTCAAGCCCTGGCACCAAATGCCATGCCAGCTTTGACCCCAGGTGCACTAAGCTGGTGATGGAGTCCAGGTCTGGTGATGTGCACCTGTAATATCAGCACTAGGGAGGCAGAAATCAGGAGGATCACCTCAAGTCTGAGCTGTATAGTGAGACCCTGTGCACACACACACACACACACTTAAAAATAAACTTGCAGACAGCAGGTACCAATGGAGAGATTAGGGTGTGGTTAGCGTATCAGTGGAAGGTGGTGGTCAAAGAAGTCTCCATGGAGAGATCAGACCACAGACCTGGAAAGGAAGGTGTCTGCCACCTGCAGCTGGTACGCCAGTGAGTCCAAAACAGACAGAACCAAGGAAAGATCCTGAGCCAGGAGCTACAGTGGCCCCAGGCAAAGGCAAGAGGCCAGCATGGCTGGAGGATACAGCTGGCGATGAAGATAAAGATAGATCAAATGGACCAAATCGGGCCAAAACTTTTCTCCTACACCTCAGAGGAATTTTAAAACAAGCTCCCTTTCCTGTTTTAAAGAAACATGCTATTTTCTTTATTTTATAAATGAAACAAACTTTTATCTTCATCATCTATATTATAAATAGTACAGGCAGAGGGCTGTGCACGTAGTTCAGTGATAAGAGCATTTGCCTAACATGCATGAGGTAATGGGTTGAATTCCCAGCACCACATAACAAAAAACAACAAATAATTAACTAAGTGATTTAAACAAACAGACAGAGATACTTAGCTAAGCCTCAGGAAGCACAAAGTCACCAAAACTTCAAAGCTGAAGATTACATAGGGCTTATGTCTATATCCTTTTAACAAAGAGTAAACCTTAGCTGTGGTTTCCTGAATGTTGTGAGCCAATCTGACAAACTAACCTGAGCAGGTGAATCAGAAGAATCCTTGATTTATGGCCTCTAGGACAGCAGTTTAGGCCCCAACCTGATACTATGAAAACTAGCATCTGCAGTGGGGGCAGTGCAGGTCTGTGGCCTCACTGAGCGTCTTCGGGATTAGACGCTCTCTTCAAGAGAGATCCCCAGATCTGAGTTAACTTACAGAATACTACGTTGGTGTCTCAAGGAAAAGTGCTTGCTCAATCAGCAGAAATCCTAAGGCAATTTTAGGAGCAGAACTGAAGTACTCTGTGTCCTGTTCACTGTCACCTAAGACTAGGAGAGCCATTCCAGCTTCCTTTATTTCACATACTCCCCAAATCAACTCCACCCCAGGAAAATGGGGCAACTCACAAGTGAAACCAGTCAGATCACCACTTGCAAACTGAATAGTGACTATGAAGGGAAAACTATCCTCCAGTTTCCAAGGTTGCACAATAGGGATGTCTTACAGGCATAATCACAAGCCTCACCCTCGTCTGCATGATTTAAACAAAATTTAAATCTACTGGCGTATAAATACAGAAATCAATATATCACAACTCAAGGATGGACATCCAGGTGACTACCACCAATCTGGACCCAGAGCCTACTCTTCTTCCCTCTTCTCCCTTCCCGTTTTTCTCCATCATTCTGTACCATCTCACTCTGTACTAGCTCACTCTAACCTCTCCAACTTGTCTTTCCTTTTCTTCCCTCCACCACCATTGCTGCTCAGTTTCCCTCTCTCCACTGATTTCTTCCTCCACCTATGCTGCCTCATTCTTGTAAGTTGTTTCGCCTCTGGGCCTGTTTTCACCACGGTTTCTGTCCCCAATCTTCACCTATTTCTGCCTCTTTTTTTCAGGAATGGATGCTTTTCCTCTCTTCCTGGTGCAGGCCCTTGGCCCCGCTCTCCGGACCCCACAGCCCCTACCTGCCTTCCTTTGCTTCCCTTGTCACCTGCCACCCTCTCCTCTTGTCCCAACAGCGCACTGCTGTCTGCCAAGGGTGCAAATCCTCATTCCTCTCCTGCTCCCCTAAGTGCCCTCCCTTTCCAGCCCCTCTCTCTATTTCACTATCCTTCATTTATTTTGAGATGGATTTTTTAAATATCTCCATTTGCTTTTCTCCCGTTACCAACTTAACTGCTTCTTTCACTCTCACACTTCTGCCACCCCTCGGCCAACCTCTACTTTGCCATCTGTTTATGGGTCTCTTTCTCCTTATCCTTCTACCCTTTTCTCACAGGGAATGGATGGATGGGAAGCCGCCTTTGAAGGAGTACATAATATCCAGGGTGGAATTACGGACGCAGGAACCCTGTAATCTGAGGACAGGGCCAGGTCATGGGAGGGAAGGACTAGGGGGTAGTCGGAGCCAGGAGGGGAGGTGCGGGGCGAGGCCAGCCCCCTCCCGGGAAGGACGGCGCCCACCCGGGGGGGATTCGCGGGTGAGGACAGCGCAGAGGGGGGCGCTGACGGCCCAGACGGGACGGGCCTCAGGGCTCCCAGAGCTGCACAATATGCCGAGGTACAAGGGGCAGAGCGAAGCGTTGAACGTCCCTAGAGACCCAGATCAGGACTGGGAAACGCTGGGGACAGCGGAGCGCAGAGACAACCCGGACAGAGGGAAACTCACGCTCGGCGCTACACCCGTCACTCCACGGGACGCACTTCCGGGCCTGCCGGAAACCACGCACCGCGGGGAAGAGTGGGCAGGGCCTTGGGCGGGCCTACTGCGAGAGGGTTGGCCTAGAGGGGCGAAATGGGCGGAGCTAAGAGGCCTGAACTAGGCCCCGGGGAGGGGCGGGTCGTGGGCGGAGCGTGGGTGGGGCCTAGTGCGAGAGGGCTGGCCTAGAGGGGAGAAATGGGCGGGGCCTGTGGATTGAGATATCTGTGCGACGGGAGTCACTGCAGGATAATTGTGCCTATGAGGGTTCCTACTACTGAAGTAAGTTTGAGCCCTTTGATAAAATCCCTGCAATTGCTTTTGAAGGACATACGAACTAGAATGCGAAATGCGACGCCGAAACGCACCGAACTGTTCATCTCTTTCCTTTTTCTCTTCTAGAACGACGCCTGGTGTGTTGGGCAGAAAAACACCAGGGATTGTGTTAAGAGGGCACTGACAGTTGCTTTAAGAGAACACAAAAGAAAGCAGTCAAATTTAAAAGTAGATGTTTTCAAGTTTATTTATTTAAAACAGGATCTTACTAATCATTCAGCTACCAGGCTGAGCTCAAACGTGGCATTCCTCATATATCAAGCTCCCAGAGTGCTAGGATGACAGGTGTAAATCACTATGCCCGGTTTGGATGTATTTCTGTGAAGAGTATCTTAGATATATGGCGAGCAGGTTCTCTTTTATGTGAACACTGAAGAAACTAAAACCTTTTTGTTATCATTTTAAATAGCCATTTCTACTTGGAAAAAATTATGGCAATAAGTGAGGTGGCGTTTCTGTTGTGAAATCTGTTTTTCTGAAGAAGTTTCATCTACTGGAAATAGTAATCAGCTGAAATATGATAATCTTTAGATAGCAAATTGGAATTTATAAAATACGTTTACCTTAAAAATAAGCAGAATGTCCTGCAAGTCACACAAGTGGGTGCAAGAAACTATCTCAGCATGATTTTTTTCCTCCTTTCTGTCTTTTATCCTTCTTTGTCTCTCCATCCTTTCCTTCCTTCTTCCTTATTTCCTCATAGTGATAATGGGGATCAAACTCAGTACACTGGGCATGACTTCATCATTGAGCTGTGAGTCTGGTCACATCAGCACATTTGGCATGCACCTGTGGGATCCTGCGCAGAGGCAGGATGGAGCTTCTTTTACAGTAGATGGGAAATGATTATAGTCCAGAGCAAAAGATTCAGTCTGTGTATCAGGAGTTTTGTTGCTTCTACACTTTTCAATGTTGAGGTACATATTCAGAAGAAGTGAAAAGAAGATATTTTTCTGTCACACAGAGATTTTTACATTTGCTTCCAGATGATATCATCATAAGAGCTGAACTTTACTAAAGAGCCAACATTTTATATTTAAAACTAGTAACTACTTCTACATATTGAATATTGAGGATCCATTGCAACTTGTGATGAAAGAGACACTATATATTACATATGTGTCTCAGTTACTCTTCTCTTGTTGCTGGGACAAAATACCCAAAATGCAAAATTAAAGAAGGAAAGGTTTTTTTAGCTCACAGTTAGTGGGAGTTTCAGTTCATGCACACCTGGCTCCAAGGCAGAGTGGCACAGGGCACAGGACAGCAGCTCATGGCAGCAGAAAACAGCAAAACAGCAAGGGCAAACGGGAGGAGTAGCAACAACAATGGCAATGGAGAGCTAGTCTGTGTCCCTTATGTTGCAATCAAACTATCTGCCCCAGGCCAGGTGTAACACTCATATTCATAAACCCAGCAGTATTTGCACCCACAATCCCACCAATGCTCAGACCCATAATCCCAGCATTGGATCATGAACTCATCACAAACTGTAGAACCGTGCCTAATGACTACATGAAACTTTGGGGGGGGGAATATACACAAATCATAAAAGTATGTGGATACAGATTAACAATGAAAATATTTACCACTGGGAGGAAAAAAGAGAAAATATTTATCACTGAAAAAGAACAAATTCAGACTTAGGCTAATAAAGATTTTATTCAGAAATGATAGTAATAGGGTTAATCCTCCAACCCCAAGATTTGCAAATTTCCAACTGAGTTACACAATTATCTTTTATTCTATTTTCAGGAGGAATAATGCTAGAAAGTACCACAGGTGGGCAGAGGATAAGGGACAATCCCCTACAGTTTAGGCAACCTGTCTTCTGTCAGAACTATCTGAAGAAGGTGTTCAGGAGATCTTGTTTTACAATTTTACAAGGCAAAAGGGAGATCCACAGTTCCACTGTGTAGGAAGAGTGAGGCTTAACTGAAGTCTAAGTCAGTTATCAATCAGTGAGGACAAACATTTCAATAATCCTAGGCAACACCAGGCATACAGATATGGAGGGTCTCTTGCTTCTTTCTGTGTAGACTAGAGTAGTGTGTTAAACTTCTTGAAGCACTGTGGATCCCTGTGGCTGAAAACAGGCTATAACTGTTCTCAGGAAAGGGATGGAGTGGGATTCTTTAATGTTCACCCTGTATCATTACAGGGTAATGGGGTTGGTGCAAATGTCAACATTATTTCCACATGTCATAAAAACAAGAAAATTTAGTGAGGCCAGGTGATAGACACTTGTAATTTTAGCACCATGAGAGGCACAGGCATGAGGAGCACAGGTTGCTTTCTTGAGCCAGCCAAATAGCAGATTAAAGCACCTGTTTAGGCAGACACAAGGGCCAGGAGTTCGTTCTTACCTGCGGTGCTGGCCCCGTCCCCAGGGCCAGGAGATTGATCCCCTGGCTTGCCATGCTGACCCGCCCCTGGGGCATGTTGAGGTGGTGATTGAGACTGATGGTGGTGCACACTTGCAATCCCAGTACTTGGGAGACTGTAAACAGGAGGATCACTATTAGTCCAATCTGCACAGTGAGACCCTGTACACCCTGCCCTAAAAATACAAAACAAAAACAAACAAACAAGTTGTCCAGCCTGGGCAATTATTGACTCACTAAGAT
This sequence comes from Ctenomys sociabilis, assembly GCA_004027165.1. Classification (NCBI taxonomy): domain Eukaryota; kingdom Metazoa; phylum Chordata; class Mammalia; order Rodentia; family Ctenomyidae; genus Ctenomys; species Ctenomys sociabilis. The sequence goes on from PVKA01008766.1 coordinate 34,731, forward strand.
TCTGTCTCAGAAACTTAAAACACAAACAAACATGAAAAAGGAATAGGGATGCAGTTATTTACAACAGCCCTGGATTGAACCACCAATTCTGAAATTAATTAATTAAAATAAAACTGAGATGATTTCTAAAATAATAAACACATGTATCACATTTGAAAATTGAATATTGGAAACTTGAAGCTTATCATGGTCAGACTATGGACGTAGCTAAGTGGTAGAGGGCTTATATAGCATAATTGAGGCCCTGGATATGATCCCTAGAACCACCAATAAATAAGCAGACAAGTAAATGTACAATAACATCATCAAACTTGTCCAGTGACCTAGGACTCTGAATGCCAGTGAATGGCCCTGACTGTGTTTGGTGCTTGTGTGGTATCTGTTCCTGTCACAAATGAGACAATTTGTTTGCTTGTTTTAATTTTGCCCAGGCAAGCCTTGAACTTACTAATGTCTTCCCTCAGACTCATCAGGATTCAAGCATGTGCCACCATGCTTCAGCTAGGATTACAGGCATGTGCCTGAGGCATTTAGCAAGGCCTTGTATCAAACTCATATACAAGGGGGGGAGATAGGAAATAATAAAATAAAAAGGACTGGAAGTGTACCTCAGTACAAAGGCCTGGGGTTCAATTCTTAGCACCAAGAGAAGCAAGAGAAATTTGCCACAACCTTCAGCTAGGATGACAGGGCATGCGCCACCATGCTCAGGTTTAAATTTTGTTAATCAAAATTTGTTGCACTACAGAAAGAACCACTGATGCTAGGCAGATGTTCTTCCACTGAGCTACACCCCAGTTTAAAGCTGCTTATCCCTTTAAAGTTTTTATAGCCCCAAACCTGCTATAGCTTATATCATTATATCATTTCTGTACATTTGGGGACGTGTAGAGTGAAAGACACAATGCCAACAAATTCCCCTTGAAATACTCCCTCTCACTTCAAGCATTTATTATATCACTCTTGCCACTTCCTGAAGCAATTCTGAAAGTTATTTTAAATGAGTGTCTTTAAGAGATGTGACGTGCCATCCAAAGAAAATAAAAAGTCATAAAGCCATTAGCATGCATCTTAACCCATGTTATTATTCGCCAGATCTAGCACTTCTGGCTCTTCCGCAAAGTCAAAATGACCATGAAAGGGAAACATTTTGAATTAGTTCAGGATGTCAAGGCAGCAAGTACCCCTACCAAAGACACTCACAAAAGGGGACTTATAGAAGTGTTTCAGGAAAGTTGTAGGTATGATGAAAATCCATGTTGGCAAAGTGATGGAAGGATTTTGAGCAGAAATCCTTGAATTTCTTGAAATTCAGAAATCCTTGAAATATGCAATGCATATTTCACAGTAACATGTTCTTAATAATTTTTCAGGGTTTTTATTTTTGTTGAGTCAGAGTCTTATTATGTAGTTCAGGCAGGCCTTGAATTCATTATATAGTACAGGCTGGCCTTGAACTCATGGTGATCCTCCAGCTTCAGCCTCCCAAGTACTGGAATTATAAGTATGTACCACCCTATCCAGTCTGTTTTTTAAAATTTAGTAATTTTTTTTTTGTGGTACCAGGGATTGAACTCAGGACCTTGCACTTGCCATGCAAGCACTTTTCTACTGAGCTATATATCCTGCCCTTGTTTATTAAAATTTAAATATTCACATGAATACTAAATTCTTCAGTCAGTAGAGGCAGTAATTAAAATGTTAGGCCCATGTTACATTAAACTAACATAAATATCCTTATATCCCCTCTTCTACTAGCTGAACTCTGTGGAAGACAAGTTGGAGTTTCTCTTCTTCTATGAAAGCAGTACTACAATAAACTGAAGAAGAATAAGCTCTTATCGAAATGAAGAAAGCTTATTGCTTTCTGTACTATAATAAACAAAGCTGTAGGTGAATTCAGATTCATTCAGATTAGGTGTGCAGAAAGTAATCCACATGTATGTGAGCATTTATGTCTACAAACCTATAGAACATAATCCCCCAGGAAAGACTTATTAAGGATTCAGTGTACCTAATGTACAAATTCAGTTCAGTTGTCCAAGAAGCACTCTTTATTCCTCTTGAAGAAAATTAAAGAAATAAACTAGATGTAGTGCCACATCTCTATAATGCCAGCCACCCTGGAGTCTGAGGCAGAAGGATCATGAAATGAAGGCCAGCCTAAAATACACAGCCACAGCCTGTGTCAGGGAGACAGAGAGAGAGAGAGAGAGAGAGAGAGAGAGAGAGAGAGAGAGAGAGAGAGAGAGAGAGAGAGAGAGAGAGAGAGAGAGAGAGAGAGAGAGAGACAGAGACAGAGACAGAGAGACAGAGACAGAGACAGACAGACAGAGAGAGAGAGAGAGAGACAGGAACAGAGACAGAGAAAGAAGAAAGAAAAAGAAGGAAAAGGAAGGAAGGAAGGAAGGACAGATGGAAGGATGAACAAGCAGAGGATGTAGTAGATTATCAATACAGTGTTCCTGGGTAAAATGTCCAAAATTATGAAAAATAAATAAAATTTAGGAAAATTAAAATTGAAGACAAAAATAATCTCTGAGTCCCAAAACTCTCTCCACAAAGGGAATAGAGGAAGGGAGCACCTTTTAAAACTAAAATGAATAGACGTTTGGTCAGAATATGATGAGCAACAGAAGCAATCTGCTAAGATTGAAAGCAAAAGAAATTTCTCTTGTTTCCATTAGTGCTCAGAATTGAACCCTAGGCCTTCATACCGAGCTACACTCCCCGCCCTTTTTATTTGATTTTTTTCCTTAGCCTTTTCTTTTCTTTTCTTTTACTTTGTTTGATACAAGGCTTGCTAAATTCCTCAGGCTGAATTTAGACATGTCTCAGCCTCCCAGACTACTGGAATTACAAGCATGTGCCACTATTTTCAGTTAAAACTTCATCCTTTTATGCAGTCCATTCCATACTCATTTCAGAATAACTGAAAATGTGCTCTTCCTGTAGTCATAAAGATACAGGGATACATTGTAGTTCATATTGTACTGCTTGATAACTTGGTGGCTTAGCCATCTCTATATAGAAGCAGCAGATAAAACTCCAAACTCATACATTTCCACCTTAAAGCAAGTGTGTTATACCCCCAAATGTTACAGAAATGCAGGAATGTGAGTGTTATCTCCTTGCTGTTTCTATTCCAAACAGATGGGCTCTTAATTCCTTCAGAAAGACATCCTAAGGTCATTAAACTGACGAAAATTTCATTAAGTTTCTCAAAACACATTTCAGTCATGGACATGGTGGCACACAGAGGTAACCCCAGTTACTATGTTTACTTTATTTTTTAAATTTTAATTTAATTTTGAAGAATAAAAACAGAAGCAAAAGCAAATAGAAAGAGACAGAAATGGGGTAATATAAACAATACATATGTTACAGATTTTTAAACAGGAATCACTAATTAACAATGATTGTTAGCAATTTTAATCATCATAGCTCTTACTCAGATTAACAGATTCAGTTATGAATGATTGGGGAAATAATTGAATATTGGGGCTTGCTTTCAAGAAATCTTAATTTTTTTCATTTTCTTTTTTGTTTTACTTTAAAGATATTATAATAATTGATAAGACATTAAAAATGGTATGCATTTAGAAGACCAAGATGAGAGGTATTCAACCATGGGTTTTGTATCATATATTGCTCAGTTCTCAGATATCAGCATACACAGTTAGGGTGAAAATTCTAAATATTAACTGCTATTTTCAAAAATAGTGATAGAAATTATGAGTACAGTCATCTCAGCCATCCTGTATATATACCTGCATGTTTTCCCTCCTTCTCTTCTTCCTATATTTTCTTTGTTGTTTAGTCCTTAAATTCAGTCTCTTTCCATTTTACTGTATGTATTATGTCTTTCAGGTGGTATTTATTCTTTCAGCTTCTTATACTTGGGTGATAATACAATATTTTACACATGTGGGTCTGACTTATTTTACTTTCAACTAGTACAGCATCTAGTTGCATTTACTTACCTGTAAAGGTAAAAGAAGGAGTTTGTCCTTCTTTATAGCCGAGTATAATCGCATTGTATAAAAACACAACATGTTTTTCATCTATCCCTCAAGTGACTGGCATTTGGTTGTTTCCAAGATTTGGCCATAACAAATTTTGCTATTATAAATATGGGTGCAGATATATCACTATACTATGATGGTTTCAGTTCTTTTGGGAAAATACACAGAAGGGAAATAGCTGGATTGAATGGGATTTCCAATCCTAGTTTTTGAGGAGTCTCCACACTGATTTCCATAATGGTTGCACCAGTCTAAATTCCCACCAGCAGTGGAAAAGTGTTCCTTCTCCCACAGATCCTCTCCAGCATTGTCATTGGTTGATTTTTTTATGATAGCCATTTTTTCTGGTGTGAGATGGTATCGCAGTGTTGTTTTAATTTGCATTTCTCAAACGGCCAGTGGTGTGGAACATATTTTCATGTATTTATTTGCCACTTATATTTCTTCATCTGAAAACTGTGTATTTATCTCAGATGCCAATTTTGGAATTAATTCTTTAAATTTTAGAGTCCGAATTTTTTTTTGAGTTCTTTGTATAATTGTGATAGAAGTCCTTCGTTTTGAGTTGGTTATGATATTTTCCCAATTTGTCTTTTCATTCTGTTGGTGATTTCTTTTGACATGCAGAAACTTTTCAATAATATGAGATCCCAGTTGTTGATTCTTTGAAGTATTTCCCATGCAGTTTGGTTTTCATTTGTGAACTGTTTGCCTACTCCTATGTCTTCAAGATTTCCACCTATTTTCTTTTGCAGGACATTTAGTGTTTCTGGGTTAATGTTTAGATCTTTAATACATTTTGACTTTCGTTTACTGCATGGTGATAGACCCAGATCTAGGTTTAGTTTTCAGCAAATGGAGAGACAGTTTTTCCAGCACTATTTGTTATAGAGACTTTCTTCCAGTGAATACATTTCTCCCTTTTGTCAAAGATGGCTATGTGTGTTTATCATTGTGTTGCAGCTTCTAATTTGTTCCCTTGATCCTGAGGTCTTTTTTATGCCATTGCCATGCTGATTGTAGCACAGTATCTTTGCAGTATAATTTCAAGTCAGGGATTGTAATGCCTCCTGCTTTGCTTTTATTTCCAAGATTGCCTTTGCAATTTCTAGGTCTTTTATTGTTCCCAATAAATTTTAGGAATGTTTTCTCTAGATCTGTGAAGTGTGTTGATAGTATGCTCAGAGGGATTGCATTCAATCTATATGACAGTTTTGGGAGCATGACCATTTTCATAATGTTGGTTCTTCCTGTCCAGGAGCAAGGAATACCTTTCCATTTTCTGAAATGCTCTTCTATCTCTTTAAGGTTTCTAGTTTTCATTATATAGAGCTTTCACTTCCCTTGTTAGATTAATTCCTAAATATCTCAGTTTTTTGGATGCGATTGTGAAAGGAATTCTTTCTCTAATTTTTCTCTCAGTGAGTTTGTTATCTGTGTAGAGGAATGCCATTGACATTTGGGTGTTGACTTTGTTTGTATCTGCTGTGCTACTGAGTTTGTTGATTAATTCTAGGAGCTTCTTAGTAGAGTATCTTTGATCTTCCAAAGTAGAAGATCTTTGGATCTTACAAGTAGAGTATCATGTCATCTGCAAATAATGATAGTTTAACTTCTTTACCTATTCTTATTCCTTTTATTTCTCTCTCTCTCCTCTAATGGCTTTAGCTAACGATTCCAGAGCTATACTGAATAGAAGTGGTGACAGTTGCGCTGGCCAAACAGCTCAGCAGGTTAAAGCACCTGCAGGCAGGTGCAGGGGCCTCTGGTTCCATCCCCAGGCCTGCAGTGCCGGCCCTGCCCCTAGGGTGCACTGTTGGTGTTCTTGCACCTGTAATCCCAACTCTTGGGAGGCTGTAAACAGGCAGATCATTATCAGTCCGAGCTAGAAGTGACATCCTGAACATGCTGTAGACCCTTCCTGAAAATACGAGAGAGTAAATGCTTTCAGTTTTTCTTCAGTTAGAATTATGACACCAGTCACTATGGAGAGTGCAGTAGGAAGATCACTAATTGGAAGACATCCTGCACAGTTTAGAGACTTTATCTCAAAAAATAAAGAGGACTGGCATTTTCGTCACTGGCACCACATGTGTATATGTTTCGATAAAGTAAGTGGTGAACAAAATGACAGTACTACTGTACCTATCAATATCTATGCAAATAGATCAAACTCCAAACCCAATGACAAAGAGTGTCTGAGTAATTAAAGACAACAGGACTGGGGATGCAATTCTGTGGTAGGTGGCTTGCAAACATGTGTAAGGTTCAATCCCCACTACCACCCCAAATAACTGGAAAAAGCAGTAGCAAAGAAAACCCCCAAATCATTACCCAACGTTAGAGCCGTCGCTGCGTAAGGTAATACTCTGCAGCCCAAGCCCCGCCCATTTCCTGTGGCCCCGCCCCTGCTCCTGTGTGTCCTGCCCTTTGTCCCGCCCACGGGCCTGTTTCCTGCCTTTTCTGCCTTTTCCCTCCAACCCCTCCCGCCTTTCACCGTCCACTGTTTCCCGAGCGGCGTCCGCTGACCCTGCGCTCGCTGCGTAATCCCGCCCAGCCCACCCCTCCTCCGGCCCCGCTCAGCCCCACCTCGCCTTGCTCTCTGCTCTGCAGTTTGCGGAACACCGAGGTTCCAGCGCGAGGAAGGCTGCGGCGCTCACCGTGAGTTCTGTTGTGTGTGCGGGTTGTCCCCTCCAGTTTCCACGATGACAGTCTAGGTCCCTGGGGAGCTTCAGGTTCCTGCCCCGCCCCTTCCACCCCAGGTGCTTCTGGCCGGTCCTGCTCGGGCTGTGGATGCCTCTCTCGCTGGGCGCCGTGCCCCCCTCTCCCGGTGAGGGACCCCACCCACCTTTTCCCACACCTCCCCTCCAGCCCCTAGGACCCGCGCGCAGTAACCAGACCTGGTCCTGTCTCTTGTCTTCGGGTCCCTTATTCCACCCAGGGGGCAATGTGCTGCTCTCTGAGAGGTCCCTTGCCTCTCTATACTGCTTCATTTGCCAATCCGTCCAGGCTGCTCTCCCTTGAGCTCTTAGAGCCTACTTCTGGTTTGCTCCTGGACATCAGTGCTGGGAATTCTAACCAGCGTCTCCACCCCTTCACGTACCTGAACGTGGTTTGCCTAAAAAAAAAAAAAAAAAATGATTTTGACTTTCTGTGAGATTATGGATTGAACACAGGCCCTCTGCACCATACAGTATTTTAAAAATATATTTCAAAGAACAATTTAACAGAGCCTGTTGATTTGCCCAGGCGGGGCACAGACTTGTGATTCTCATGCCTCAGCCTCTCAAAGTTACGGTAGCTAGCTCTGAAAGTGTTGAGTTTTCCTACACATATCCCTCCTGTAAGGCTCCCCGTGTCAGGCATGGCTGACACCCTGGGATTGAGGTGACCATTTCAGCATGTCCTTGAAATATTTTTTTGTAATTTGTAAGAGTTTTATTTGTTTTTTTAATTGCCCTGCTGGCCGTCATATAAATGTTCTCCCAGTGAGCCACACTCCCAGCCCATTTTAAGTTAAAGAAAAAAAAAAAAAAAAAAGATTTATTTTACTTTGAACAGGTGAGGGAAAAATGTAGTTCCCCAATTCTTTTTAAGTGTAAGTTAATTTCTTGTGTAGAGATATTGTAGATGCCAAAATTGTGAAATCTGGAAAATGTGCACAATCTGAAAACTTGTGGTCCCAAGCATTTTGAATAAGATAATCAATATATATGTGATATTTTATTTTCTTAATTTCACCCACTCCCCGAATTAGTGCTAAACCTTAGCTTCCCATTAGACACCTGAAGCATTTTGTAGGTAAGTGCATCTTATCTGCCCACGTACCGGAGGTTGTCATCCATAAAGCAGGTTTGGGGTTCACCCTTGATATGATTTGGTGCCCCAGATGATTGTAGTCTGGTACACCATTGGGTACCCAGGCCATGTGTCCCCCATTTCTGAAGGCAGAGATCAGTCTGGGATCCATTGGTGGGTGAGAAAGGTTGTGTTCTGCCTCCAGCTTAGCCAAGGCTGAGTCTGTGACTTGAATCCTCAGTTCAGCTCAGATCCCAATGGTACGGTTTAAACATGGGTTTCGTTAGAAGGGAGTAGGTTCTGGAAACAGTCTTTGTAGATTTTTCCCTCCAGGTACCTGGATTGTGGAGGATCACTATTGTACGTGGTTAGGGCTTTCGTGCACTGTAGGTCTGGAAGTGGCTGTGTAGAATCCTAAGCCTTAAGTAACTTCTTTTAACCATTCCAGATTGGCTGCTAAGGACTTACACTACCTGAAGAAGAGGTGCAGAAGTGAAGGAAAATAAGTCTAATGGCTTTTGCTCAGGTAAATTCGATCTTGTGCTGGTTGGTTGTTTCTGCCTCATACATTTGCTCTTGCTAAATCCTCTTAGCTGAGGGTGGTCCATTGACATTGATCATGAAAAGAGGCTTTGTTGGCCGTGGTCCCAGGGAACTATAAGAAGTTGTGGTACTGCTTACAGCTTCAGGCATTTCTGGGGGTCTTAGAATAAGCCTTCTAGGCCTGTTTTATGTGTTGTTTTTCTTTATAGGTGTAAGTAGGTTTATGGTTCTGAGAATATACTCATTTCTTCCAGATTAAAGTTTGTTGGTATACAGTTGTATATGGGAGTATCTATTTCTGGGACATCAATTATAATGTGCTTTCTTTCCTAATTTGAATTGAGTCTTTCTCAATAGTCTATGTGAGTTTGTCAACTAGGGCTGGGGAGATAGCTCAGTGGAATAAACACTTCCCTGGCAAGTGCAAGGACCTGAGTTTGATCCCCAGTTCCACAAAAAAAAAAAAAAAAAAAAAAAAAAAAAAAAAAAAAAAAAAAAAAAAAAAAAAAAAAAAAAAAAAAAAAAAAAAAAAAAAAAAGAGTTTGTTAGCTATATTGATCTTATCCAAAACCCAACTCTTGGTTAATTTTTCTATTATTTTGCAGTATTCTACTTCACTTACCTCTGCTTTAACCTGTTATTTCTTTCCTTCTCCTAGCTTTGCCTTTAGTTTTTCTACATTCTTGAGATTAAAAATTAGATTGTTGAGATGGTCTTTCTGTAAAAGTTTTTTAAAACAAGAACATTACTTTTAAGAAAAAGTTGATAAAAATTTTATGTAGTTGTGGGTGCCATACATTGTTAGATACACGACCTTTCTTCTTTGGAAATGTTCAGTCTAAAAGCTACTACATTCACTGTCTCGTAAGTTTTGGTATATTATATATTTTAGTTTGTCTCTAGATAGTTCCTGAATAATTTTGTGATGTTTTTCCTTGATAAGGGTTATTGAGGAGTTTTGTTTTTTGGTTGAGCTGAGGCATCTCACATGAGGCATGTGCTCTGCGCCTGAACTGCATCCCTGTCCCAATTTTTTTCTTTGAGGTTAGGTTCTGGCCTTGGAGACAAATTTTGACAAATTTTAAGACTGAAGTCTTACAGAATATCTTCTCCAAGCAGAATAGAATAAATAACAAAAACAAAACTGAAAAATCTATTAGCCAAGCGTGATGGCATGTACTGTCATCCCAAATAGTCAAGAGGCCGAGGAGGAGCATGACAGCATTCAAGCCAGCCTGGGCAACTGTTCATGACCCTGTCTCACAGTAAGATTGAAAGGGCTGGGAATGCAGCTAAGCATTTTCCCACTATGCGAGACGCTCAGGTGGTGCTGGTTCAGTCACCAGTACCAAAAAGCAAACAAACAAACAAGAAAATGTTTCTTAAGGTCTTCCTGGTGAGTTGACTGCGCTATTATTGCACAGTATCCTATGACAGTGTGTAACTTTCAGTCTATGTCTGCTCTCTTCTTTAAGTTCCCCTTTGTAGGGATTATCATTTTCTACCCTTTTATTTTACCCTAATGATTTCTTTAACTCTAAAATGAGTCTGTTGTAGTCAACATATCCATTCAACAGTGTGTGTGTATATGTGTATATATATATATATATATATATATATATATATATATATATATATGTGTGTGTGTGTGTGTGTGTGTGTATGCACATATATATGTAAATATATATATACACGCGTATACATATTTATATATCTTTTCTCTTTTTTTCTTCTTTCTTTTTTGAGAGAAGGTCTAGATCAGGCTGGATGTGGATTTGCTGTGTAGTCCAGCCTTGTCTCCAGCTCATGGAAATCTTCTTTCCTTAGGCTCCCACATGCTAGTGGTGTGCATCACTGCTCTGGCCTTCCATTGATGTTTAAAGAAGTACTGATTGGGAAGAACTTACTGTTGATATTGTGTTAATTATGCTGTGACTGTAGTTGTTTTTCCTTCCAAAATTCCCTGGCTGTCCTCTGTAATTAATTAGTTATCTATGTGCTCTAGGGACTACACCCAATGGCCTTGTACCTGTTAGGCAAGTGTTCTACCACTGATTGATGTCTCTAACCAAGCTTAGCTATTTTCTGTTCTTTTCTTTCTTTTTTCGTAACAATGTACTTTGACTACTTTCTTAGTTCCTTTTGTGTATATTTTGTAGATTCTTTTTGTATGTTTTTAAGTCCAGTTACCTAAAATACCTTAAGATTATAATAGTGTGCTTGAAGTAGGTGTCAGGTTAAAGTTACTACATGTAGAAAATCTATACTCATTCACTTTTTCCCTGTGTAACTGGTGACATAGAAAATGAACTCTTTATAATGTGTATGCTTTAATTAGATTTATAATTAACTTTATGTTCTTTAAAATGCTTTATCAGGTGTAAAAGTGATTTGTACACTTGACATTAGGTAGTGCAGAATTCTGTAGATGTTAATAATTTACATTTGTCTGGGAGTTCTCTATTTTTAAATAGATTTGATTTATGTTGCTGTTTATTGTCCTTTTGCTTCAACATGAGGGACAGATTGGCAGGTCTTGAAGGACAGTTTTGTTAGACATAGTATTTTTGGTGGGCAAGTTTTTTTGGTGGTATCCAGTGAGTCCTTTTCGTTCCTTTCCTATTTCTCCATATGTTTTATTTGTTCAGTTTATTTTGTTTCTTTGTTAAATTTTTATGCTTTGCTGACTAGGAGGTCCGATTTGTTGCTGCTGCCAGCATGGGCGACCACCTCATGTGTGTCTTTAGCCTGGGAAAAGACAAACTTCAGAAATTGAAATAAAATTTATGTTGAACATATACTGTTTCTATATAAGTTTTGAGAGATCACAAGTTAAACTATCTTTAAATCATATAAGGGGTGACTGAAAAATATAGGGAATATTTAAGTTAAAAAAAAAGTAGACCAAAAAAAAAAAAAAAAAACACCACCCTATTGACCGGGCGTGGTGGCGCAGGCCTGTAATCCCAGCACTCGGGAGGCTGAGGCAGGAGGATTGTTGTGAGTTCGAGACCAGCCTGAACCGCAAAGTGAATTGAAGGCCAGCCTGAACTGCATAGTGAGACCCTGTCTCAAAAAGACAAAAAAAAAAGAACGGAAAAAAGTGTTACAGTAAATGACACATTGCTATCAATCACCCTCAAACTATTTTCTCTCACTTTGAGTACATTGACAGCATTGTTTTTATCCCTTTCTGATTTTTGTTTGTTTCTTCTTTTTTCTTGTGCTTTTCTGAAGCAATGCTGAAAGTCTTCTTTTGTGTGTTTGTAAGGTATGGCAAGAAGTACAGTGAATACTGCCTTTAAGTGCTGTCCAGCAGAAAAATAGGCTTGTAAGAATATCCTAGTATGTCCTCATCTATGTTACTCATCAAGGCTGGTATTGTGTTACTTCTTGTCCTACCTCTAAATGAGAATGATCACGAAAGGTAGGCATTACGAATTGTTTCAAGGCATCAAGACAGCCATGGCAGCACAACTAAAGACACTAATGAAAAGACTTCCAGAGCTGCCTTAGAAAGTGACAAAAACCATGAGATAAGTGTGTTTGGCATAAGAGAGAACATTTTGAGGAGGTTAAGGTTAATGTATTATTTACTGTAATAAATTTTAAACATTTGCACACACTGTATTTTTCAATCACACTCCAGATTGAATTCAGATCCATGACTTATAAAAGGTACACATAATCATCTGTCTAAAGATTTTTCTTTTTGTCATAATCCTTACAGATTGACCCTAGGGGTGCTGTACCACTGAGCTACATCCCTAGCTCTTTTTATTTATTTATTTTTTGTTTTGTTTTGAAGCAGGGTGTCTCTTGGTTGCACAGCTGTCCTTGATCTTGAGATCCATCTGTCAGAGCCCCTGGAGTAGTTGGAATCACAAGTACACACCACCATGCCTGGCTCAGCTTTTTATACTGTTGAAATAACATCCAACATAGTTTCCACCACCTTAAAATTTTCCTTGCACTATCACATGGGTAAATTAAATAATAGTAAGATTCTAACATTTTACATGTATGCAGTTGTATGTCATTAGGTTTGAACTTGCCTCTTAGGGAGTAGTCAAAGTACTTTTCATGCTGTGTTACTTAACTTATTGATTGTTTAGGTTTAATTCTAAACCCAGCCACCTACATTCAGGTGTCGATACTGCTACTTCTTAGCTGTTTGCCTTGAGATGAGTATCTGTGAAATGGTTATTTCCTAGTAAGATAAGAATATTTCTTTCCCTCATAGACTGCTATGTTGTTATATGAATTAGTATATCTAAAGTTTGATGTACCTCCTAGCATATGGTAAGCGTTCAGATGCTTTAATCGTTGCTATTGGTGCCACCATCATATTTCTTAGATTCTGACCTTTTTCTTTAAAACTACTATAGACTCTGTTATCTCTGAATAAATCATTTTATTTATTTATATAGTTTAAGGTAATGAGTGTGGAACATCACATTGTGCATAATTTCTCCTGTATAAGTTCCTTATATTTTCCACAAAAAAATGAGAACTCACTGATTTAGAGGATACCATAACCTCTTGTACAGAAGTATAATAAAATTAGAGACTTAATTTGCTTAAAGTTACTTTTACATGAATCTCAGTCAAAACACATTAATCTTTGGACCACTCTCTTGTAGTCATTTTAGCTAAAGGTGATAATTCTCCCTCTCTGAAGCAATGCTAAAAGTCTTCTTTTGTGTGCTTATAAGGTATGACTAGAAGTACAGTGAAGGTAACACAATACCAGCAGATGAGTATCTGCCCTTGTTGAAGTGTGATATTTGTTGTTGTTGTTGTTTCATGTTCAGGTGACCTTCAGGGACGTAGCTGTAGAATTCTCCTAGGAGGAGTGGGAATCCCTGGACCTTACTCACAGGGCTCAGTACAAGGAGGTGATAATGGAGAACTACAGGAACCTAGTCTCCCTGGGTGAGGATAACTTCCTTGCAGAAGTTGGGGTCTGCCTTGTGACTGTTAGCATTTTCCCTATGTGTGTCTATGGAGGCTCTGAACTGCTTGATGTGTCATTGATAGATCCAGAGGTAAAGTAAGCAGATGGCCTCAGCAGACCTTTTTGGGTTTTTACTTTTTTGTTCTTTTTTTTTTTTCTAGGACAGAATCTCACTGTGCCAGGGAGTGGTATTAGCATCTACCTGGCAAGCACAGGGTCATGAGTTCAATCCCTAGTACGAAAAATAAATAAATAAATGAATAAATAAATAAATAAATAAATAAATAAAATTGATAGGGTCTTACTCTGTAGCTCAGGCTAGCCTTGTACCTTACACTCACTGTGTAATGCAGGGTGTCCTCAAACTCATGATCCTCCTGCTTGAGCCTCCCAGGTGCTCAAATTACAGCATGTACTATTAGTGCTGGCTTATAGCAGACTTATAAAATGTCTAGTTCTGTTTTTTTCTTGATTTTACATTTCTGTTAGTGATTCAGTAGATCTTAGGAGAGAACTAGATGCATATTACAGTATACCCTAAGCATGCAAAAGGAGGCAGTCAGTAGTTGAATGTGTTAAATATTTCTTTTGACTCATCTGTAATGTCCACTGTTTCCACTTAAACAAAGAATTAGAATTATATTCTAAAAAAGTACAAGACACTGTATTCTTTTCTTTTATGAACAGGAATCTGTCTTCCTAATCTGAATGTTATCTGTATTTTGGAGCACGGGAAAGAGCTTTAGACTGTGGAGAATGAATTGAAAAGAGCAAAAACACGAAATGGGTGGGCATGTGTCAAAGGTATGAGCACAGGTAAGTGAGTGGATATGCAAACAGGAAGTGTATCATTACATAGTATTTAGAAAACTCTCCCCAAGTTGAAGAATATTTTTGTGAAAATGAAAGTTTATTTCTTTAGAGCTCGTGAAAAAAAGAGAGAAAATTTTCTTCTTCCCATCATCACTCAGTTTTTCAGACCTACAAATATTTATCCTTTGTGCAGTTCACAGATCAAGGCAGAGTCTCTGGCATGACGTGTGACATTGATACTGGCTCTTGTGAACTCTGGTTTCTTGACTGTGCTATGCAGGGAGGATCATTTTCCTTTCAGACACTTCTGTTATTCATTCTTTTTTAAAGGGGCTTTTGTGTTTTTTTTTTAACTATTCTTTTTGTTGTTGTTACTGGGAACCAAACTTAGGGCCTTGTACTTGCCAGGCAGCCATTGTACTTCTGAGCTGCTTTCTTGGCCTGTTCCTGTTCTTCATTCTGTCCAATTCTCAGTTCTTTGGCCACAGAGCTGAGACCACCATAGTCCTGTTGCCTAGACCTAACAGTATATGCTAGATAGTCCAATGAGTAGGAAGCTATAGCAAGTTACTATAGGTACAATGTTTGCATAGTGATGAAATCTTCCCATAGTGTGTCTTTATCATTAAGTGACCATGTAGTGTGTTTTGGAACCATGTGACTTGTTTCAATGTTTCTAACCTAGGGAAAAATTTTGCTTTGGATAAATTATACTTTCAGTCTCACCCCTATCTGAATTAGATGAGTCTTCAGTCTTCAGGTTTTACAGTTTATGCTGGAAAAACTAAGTCTTTTGAGATCACTGGGATCAAAATCAAACAAATAGGGCCGGCCAAATAGCTCAGCAGAGTAAAGTGCCTACAAACACAAATCCCAGGCCTTCCATGCGATCCCTATCCCCAGGGTTCACTGAGATGGTGATTGAGACTGGGCATGGTGATACATATCTGTAATCCCAGCACCTGGGAGGCTGTAAACAGGAGAATCACTAGGAGTCTGTCAGATCGAATAGTGAGACCCTGAACACCCTTTAGATCCTTCCTCCCCCCCAAAAAAAAAATCAAACAAATGTATTTGATATATGAGAATGGCATGAATTCTGGAGTATGAAGGGAAAAATATGTACTAGTTATTTGTAGAATTTATACTAATTGAGGGCTAGGAATATAGGTTAGTAGTAGAGTGCTTGCCTAGCATGTATGAACCTTTAGATTCAACACCCACCACCTCAAAAAGAAAAGAAAGAAAAGAAACACTCATTAATAGGAAGTCTATATTCTTTTTACCTTGTAGATATCTGTTCTACACATATGATACAGGAATTACCACCTACAGACAAGAATAGCATAAGAGAAATATCCCAAAGAAGGATACTGGCAAAACATAAAATCCATTACATCAAAGACTTTTACATCAGGGAAATCTGGGACAAAATGCATGATATTCAATATCAGAGGAGAAATTATGGAAGAAATTACAAAAAAGTACCTGTAATGCAAAGAAATGAGTTCACTTGCAAAATACTTCAATATAAAAGGCCTGCACAAAGCAAGTCTGTTGAAAATCAACTTGAATTAAGCTGTCAATCACAGCTAGCTGAGTTTCAGAGACTCTACAGTAAAAGTAGAATTTATGAATTTAGTCAATTTGAGAAATCTAGCATTTCTGGTTCCTCATTCTTACCACTTCTAGCAGTTTCTCCAAGAGTCAACTCTAATGTTGCAGAGATGCATGAGAGTAATCCTCTCCAACCTTAATTGCTCACACAAGACCAGAAACCACACAGAGAAAGACCTTATAAATGCAGTGAGTATGGCAAGGCCTTTATTCAGGGCTCCCATCTCACCAGGCATCTAATGAGCCATACTGGAGAGAAGCCATATAAATGTGATGTATGTGGCAAAGTCTTCAGTCAGAAGTCAAACTTAGCAAGTCATCATAGGATCCATACTGGAGAGAAACCATACAAATGTAATCAGTGTCCCAAAGTCTTCAGTCAATATTCACACCTTGAAAATCACCAGAGAGCTCATACTGGAGAGAAGCCTTATAAATGTAATGAGTGTGGCAAAGCTTTTAGGGTGCATGCAAGCCTAATGAATCATCAAGTGACCCATACTGGTGAAAAACCTTACAAATGTGAGTGCAGCAAGGCATTTTCCCAAAAGTCACAGCTTGTAAAACATCACAGAACTCATACTGGTGAGAAACCACACAAATGTAATGAGTGTGGTAAAGCATTTATCCAAAATTCAAGTTTAGTGGACCATCAAAGAACTCACTTTGGTGAGAAATCATATAAATGTTATGAGTGTGGTAAAGCCTTTTTTGTACGTTCGGGCCTGACTAACCACCTGATGATTCATGCTGGAGAGAAACCTTACAAATGTCATGACTGTGGAAAGGCTTTTATCAGTCGTTCAAACCTTAAACGTCATGTGAGTATTCATTCTGGAGAAAAGCCATACAGATGTAATGAATGTGGAAAAGCCTTTAGGCAGTGGTCTGACATTAGGATTCATCAAAGAATTCATGCTGGAGAGAAACCATACAAATGTGATGAATGTGGCAAAGCCTTTACTCAAGTTTCCCACCTTAGTAAACACCAAATAATCCATACTGGAAAGAAACCATATAAATGTGATCTGTGTGATAAAGTTTTTAGTCAAAATTGCCATCTTTCAAGCCACTGGAAAATTCATGCTGGAAAGAAACCTTATAAATGTAATGAGTGTGGCAAAGCCTTTAGGCATTGGTCTGAAATCAGGATTCACCTAAGAATTCACGCAGGAGAGAAGCCTTACAAATGCAGTGAGTGTGGCAAAACCTTTACTCAAGGTTCCCATCTCAGTAAACACCAGCTTACCCATACTGGAGAGAAACCATATAAATGTGACGTGTGTGACAAAGTATTTAGTCAAAATTCCCACCTTTCAAGTCATTGGAGAATTCATGATGGGACGAAGCCTTACAAATGTGATGAATGTGGTAAAGCCTTCCGTGTCCATGCTAGCCTAACTTATCATCAAGTAATTCACACTGGAGAAAAGCCTTACGAATGTATGGAGTGTGGCCAAACCTTTATCAAGCCACTGCATCTTAGGCATCATGAAAGAGTCCACAGGGCCGGCAAGATAGCTCAGCGGACTAAAGCGCCTGCTTAGGTGGAGTGCAGTGGCCAAGGGTTCAATCCCTGCCATGTCATGCCCCAACCCCAGGGCATACTGAGATGGCGATTGAGACTGGGTGTGGTGGCACGTGCCTGTAATCCCAGATCTTGGGAGGCTGGAAACAGAAGAATCACTACTGAGTCTGATCTTTGTAGTAAGACCCTGTAGACTCTGTCATAAAATACATGAAAACAAAGTAAGTACACACGAGTATAGAATGTGGCAAGCCCTATAGACAGTGGTTTACATCAGTTCTTGAAGAACTCACACTGGAGAGAAACCACACAGATGTGGTGAATGTGACAGGATGTTTAATCAGGGCTCCCATCTCAGTACAGACCAGATAATCCACACTGAAGACAATCCATAGTAGTGCAATGTGTGTAGCAAGGTCTTCAGTTCAGATTTACACCTTGTGAATCTTAGAATCCGTACTAGAGAGAGTCCTTAGAAATATAATTAGTGTGGCAAAGCCTTTAATTTGCTTTCATGCCTAACTAAGCATCAAGTAATTCATGCTGGAGAGAGCTTTTACAAATGTAATGCTTTGAACAGATGTTCATATAATATGCTAGAAGAAAACAAATGTATTGAATATGCCAAGATTTAGGTGGTGGTCTGACCACAGGATTCTAGAGAGAACCTTTACAGACGTAGTGAGTTTGATAAAGCCTTTGCTTAGGCCTCATATATTACTTCTTCAGATAATCCATAGTGGAGAGAACCTTACAAATACACTGAACATGAGAGAGCTCTTAAGCATGACTCTGGTTTCACCAAGCCCAAATGGCAGTGAACATAGCAAAGTTTTAAAGTTGTGCTCACTACTCATTAGATATAAGAATATACATGCAGAGAGATATAAGTATATTATCTAGGGCAGAGATTTTGTTTTGCCTCAAGATCAAAATTTGAAGAATTGTATCTGGAGATAAATCTTTTAAATACAGTGACTGACCAAATTTTACCATGTAAATGTGTGGGAGAGGCTTTATTTAGGTCCCATTATACACTGCATGTCAAAGTATCCTTGTTCTCTGCAAGAATATGGGTGCTAAATTTTCAATTCCTGTATTAGTGTTAAGAGTTGGTGGAAGGTAATGTAGATCTGGGGTCATCAAGGTTATGAGGCCAGATAGGATCACTGTGTGTCATAGGAAAGGATGTTTCTACCAATTGAGTGAAATAGCTATACTTATACAGCACATCAAGACGTAGGTATTGATGGTAAAATTGATTACTGGGATATGATTATTGGTAGAAATAATGCAAGGAAAATTATAATCTCTCATGTTGAATAGCAGTGGCTGTGGAACATAAAAGATTAATAAAAAGTGTTAATCTTGAAAATTGAAAATTTTTCATCAAGAGGTTAATCAAAAGCTCAAAGAATACTGGGCATGGTGACACATACCTTCAATCCCAGCACTCAGGAAGCTCATGCGGGAGGATTGTTGAGAGTTTTAGACTAGCCTGGGCTACAAAGTAAGTTCAAGGCTAGCCCCTGAACTGCATAGTGAGATCCTGTCTCAAAAAGACAAAAAAAGCTCAAATAGCATTTATATATGTAAATTTATGCTTAACAAGCATATTTTTATTCAGAATGTATAAGTCTCCTTTTACCAAATTTTATTTTATTTTGGTTAATTCCAGCAATCCTAGCACTCCATGTGACTGAATTAGGAGGATCTCAATTTTGAGTCCAGCCTGGGTAACATGCAGAAGTAATAAGACCTTGTCTCAAATTTAGACAGATAAAAAGGCAGGGGTTGGGCTGGGATATAGCTTTGTGTGAAGGCTCTAGATTCAAACCTACTATTGTCAAAAACAAAACATGAAACAACTGTTTATAAATTAATATTTAGGCATATTATGTAAGGTATTTTCAAATTGCTGTGTTGAAATGTGAGTAAACAATGTTATTAGAATGATTTTCCAAAATTATAATGTGCTCATTTTAATTACACTGTTAACACAGGGGAGGGAGCTATGCATGATGGGCCATATCACCAGTGATCTACCTCATTTGATCAGGCTCCAGCTCCCAAGATCACATTTTGCTTTGTCCACTGATGAGCACTATATACCCATAACTCAGTCACTCCTGCAGAAAGCCTCACTTCTGAGGATATGTGCAGACATACACCGTAATACACCCCTCCCTGTAAAACTTTATCACAGCAGGAACGTGCATGCTTGCAATATTTAACATTCTTGTTGCTTCTCTGGATGAAAAGATCCTGTTTTCTGGAATCATAAAGCTTGAGCATTTTCTAAAGATTTTTTCCCATTGAGTCATTGCTACATTTTCTGTTATTTGCTGCTTCTTAATATCTATTGAGATTTTTTTTGATAACTTAAAATATGGTGTGTCTTGGTAAAGTACTGTGATAGTGCAGATAGTTGTGTTCCTCCAATCAAAATTCTTGTGTTGAATTCCTAACCCCAGAGGCAAAGATATAAGGTCAGCTATCTGACAGTTAATTAGGTAATGATGGTGAAGTCCTCTGAGTAAACTGTGACCTTTATAAATGAGACTACTGACAATTGGTGCCCTTCCTGCCATATGACACATGCAGAAGGTGACCACTTATGAACCGAGAGCAAGTCATCACCAGAAATAGAATCTGCCCAGCCTTTAGCACTATAGAAAAAATAAATTTCTGGTTTTTACACCTATCAGTGTATGTTATTTTTAAAGCAAGTTGAATAAAATAAAAGAAGTAATATGTACATTTTTAATGTGTCAAACTGATATTTATAGTTTTGCCTGAATTTTATGGTTTAACAGTGTTGTAGCTTTCTATGCATTTCTAGACTATGCCATACAACTTACTTTTGCACCTTCAAGTGATTGTATACCACTTCAGGTACAGAATCAGTCACTTACACACATATAATTCCACTTCTCCACTCATCTTTTTTTTTTTAATTATTTTATTTTTTTATTACAGTGTCTTGCTACACATCACAGACTGTTTTCTTGCAGGGGTGCGGGCCAGCTCAGCCCGCCCTGGGGGAGGGGCTGGCATGGCATGTGGTGCTGGGGATAGAACCGCGGTCCCTGAGAGCTTGCCTAAGCTTGCCAAAGCAGGCGCTTTAGACCGCTGAGCTATTTTGCCAGCCCTCCACTCATCTTTGTGCTACAATTATGTTAGAATTTTTCTTTTATCTATACTATAAATCCATAGTGCATTAGCTTTAAAATAGTTATATTTTGCAGAGATTTTTTAAAAGAGAATTTACCAATGTATAGTCGCCATTTCTAGCTCACTACTTTTAGTGTACATTGAGTATCTACACAAGTTGTATACTATGAGCCAGATAAGACCATCTATTTTGCACCACACAGGACCTCATTCTTGCTAGGCAAATACTATACCACTGAGATACATCACGAAATCTTTCTAAATTTTGGGACAGGATCTCACAAAGTGGCCCAGGCTAGCCTAAAACTCATGATCTTGGTTCGGCCTCCCAAGTAGCTGAGCTTGCTGGTGTATATCACCATGCTCATTTTATAATGCTTTGAAATGTTTACATGAAATCAAAATAAGTGGTCTTTCCTCAGACTTATAAAAGGGATCTATAGCAAGTGAACAACCAATATCATGCTGAATTGGCAAAACCTGAAAACCTTCACCTTAAAATCAGGAACAAAACAAATATTTTCACTGTCACCTCTCCTATTCACTGCACCTATGGAAACACTAGCCAGAGCAATTAGAAAAAGAAAAATAATGATTTGAAAGAAAGAAGTGAGATGATCATTTTCAGATGACATGATATTCTACATAGAAATCCCCAAAAACCCCACCAAGAGATTTGTGGATTTAATAATTAAATTCAGTACCATAGCAGGATACAAAGTCAGCATTCAAAAAATCAATAGCATTTCTTTACACAACAAATACACTAAAAGAGATATTGGGGAAAAACACATTAAAAAAATCAAGACAGAAAGATTTAGCAATAAATAACAAAAAAGGTAAAAAAAATTATACAGTAAGAATTACAGTACTCTGAAAAAGGAAATTGAAGATACTCCTTTGCTCTTGGACTGGAAAAACAACGTTGTGAAAATGGCCATACTCCTAAAATTGTTACAGAGACTCAAGGCAATCCCGATTAAAATACCATTAATAATGGCCAGGGAGATGGCTCAGTGGAATAAGGGCTTCCTTGGCAAGTGCAAGGGCCTGAGTTCAATCTCTGGTTCTGCCCCCCAAAAAACATACCATTAATATACCTCACAGATGTAGAGATAACATTTCTAACTTTTATCTGGAACCAGAAGAGACCTAGAATAGCAAAAGAATTACTGGATAACAAAGGAAAGGCAGAAGGCATCACAATCCCAGACTTGAAATTACACTACAAAGCTACTATGATAAACTTAGTGTGGTACTGACAAATACAGACCTGATGATCCGTGGAGCAGATTAGAACATGTAGAAAACTACAAACATAGTCATCACTGAGAAAGATGTTAAATATGTGCACTACAAAAAAGATAGCTTCAGGGATGGGAAGATGCTCAATGGAATTAGCATTTCCCTGGCAAGCGCAAGGACCTGAGTTCAATATCTGGTTCCCCCCCCCCAAAAAAAAGAAAGCTAGCAAGCAAGCATCTTTAATAAATAGTACTTAGAACACTGGCTTTCCACATGCCTAGGGCTAAATTTAGACCCATGTATATAACCATGCACTAAATCACAGTCAGAATAGATTAAAGATTTAAATATTACAACAGAAATTCTGGGAATCTCATTGAGCTTTGGCCTGCCCCCTCCATCACTGCAGGAGGCAGGCTGAGTCCAGATGGCTATGGGACCCTAGTGAGGCCAGCCCTGTCCCCATCCACAGCCAGGGGAAATGCTCTGAGCTGTGGCCTTTCCTCCAACCATTAGGAGCCTTGGTGAGCGGTACCTCGTCCTCCAACACTCATGGAAGCTTTCTAGAATTTCTGTCCCGTATCATTGTTGGTGCTTTACTGAGCTGAAGCTTGTCCTCCCTCACTGATAGTGAGATACAGTGGGAGATTTAGCGAGCCTACCTGGCCTTGCCACTATTTTGGCAGCATTGCTGACTTGTACTGTGTCTCCATACTGTTGCTGGTGAATGCAGCAGAATTTTGGAAGCTTCAAAAATGTCAAAATGAGGAAAAAAGGCAAGCTCAGACCTCAAGCACACCCAGAAGTCCAGGACATGAGGATATAGAAGAACTTGGAAGTAACATACTTGAAATTTCTAAAATGATAGCAACTGAAGTAAAGAAACGGTTCTATCAGGTTATAGGAGAAATCAAATGAGAAACAATTTCTCACGTAAAGTAAGAAACGACAACAATCATAAAATAATTGCTTACCACATCTAAATAAAACATAGATTAAAAATAGAAGAGAAAAATGATGAAAACACTGAAGAACACAGGGAAGTATTAGAATGCATGAATCAGTCAAACAGACATCCAGGAAACTGAGAATTCCATTGAAAGCTGGCAAAGCACTTGATCTGGAACCTTGGTAAGCACTGCCCTGTGCTCCTTATTGACTGAAAAATCAAAGGATGGAAAAAAATACTTGATAACTCAAGAACCCAGAAAAAAAGCAGGAGTATCTATTCTGCTTGCAGACCAAGTGAACTTCAAACCAAGAATGATCAAAACAGATGAAGAAGGTCACAATATACTCAAGGGAAAACTGCAAAATTAAGAGATAACATCCATAAATATATATACACTCAATGCATATAGGTCCAGTATGAAAACTCAAATGAGCAATAACACAATTGCTGAGAGATTTTAACATGCCCCTGTCACAGATAGATCAACTCAGGCAAAAACTGATCAAAGAAATAACAGAACTAAACCAAATCCGTGAACAAATGGATTTAGGAGATTTTTACAGTGTTCCACCTAGTAACATCAGACTACATGTTCTTCTCAGCTATACATGTGACATTCTCCATAATAGACCATATACTAGCACATAGAGCATGCATAAATTATTCCATGCGTATTATCTGAACAGAGTGCAATGAAACTGGAAATCAGTGACAAAAGAAATAGCATTAATCCATAAAAATATGGAAATTAACACCTTCCTAAAGAATCAATGGATTTCAGAAGAAATTAAAAACTAAACAAAAATTGAAATCAAATGAAATATAGGTATACCTTACTGAAACCTCTAAGTAGCAATGAAAGCTGTCTTAAAAGAGAAATTTGTAGTGGTGAATTTTCATGCCACGAAAATACAATCCCAAATAAGCAACATTATGCTGCACCTGAAGCTCCTGGAACAAGAAGAGCAAGTCAAGACCAACACCAAAGAAAGCATAAAATTATAAAGACCAGAGTAGAAATTAGTGCAATGCACAGGAATAAAAGAATACAAAGAATTAATTAATTGAAGAGTTGATTCTTTGCAATAGTAAATAAAATTGATCAACTTCTAAACAACCTCATCAAAAGAAGTAAAAAAAAAAATTAATCCATGCAATAAGGAATGAAGAGGGAAAAATCACTAAAAGTTCTATAGAAATCAGAAAATCAAGAATGCCTACTTCAAAAATCTTTACTCTCACAGGCTGGAAAACACAGAGAAAAAAATGAACAGATTCTTAGATACATATCAATTGCCAAAACTGAACCAAAAAGATATAAAAATTCTAAATAACCCAATGTCAGGCAAAGAAATTGAAGATTAATAAAATAACTTACCAACATCACTGGCCAGATAGCTCAGTGGATTAAAGCTTCTGCTTAGGCAGATGCGGGGATCAGGGTTTGATCTCTGGCATGCCATGTTGGCCCCACCCCTAGGGTATGCTGAGATGGCAATTCAACCTGGGTTTGGTGGTGCATTCCTATAATCCCAGTGCTTGGGAAGCTGAAAACAGGAGGATCACTGTTGAATCTGATCTGTACAGTGAGACCCCATAAACCCTGTAGTAAATATATAAAAAAAGTAAATAACTGACCAACGAAGAAAGGCTGATGTCCCAGTGAATTCACAGCTGAATTCTACATGAAATTAAGAGAAGGCTTAATTGCAATACTCCTCAAATTCTTTAATGAAATTGAAAGGGAGACAATTCTCCTAAACTCATTCCTGGAGGCAAGTATTATTCTGAAAACCAAAACTAGTGAAAAACCCAGCCAAAAAAAGAACTGGAGGCTAATCTCCTTAATAAACAAGAAGCAAAAAATCTCCATAGAATATTAGCAAACAGAATGCAGTAAATCACCAAGAAGATTATACTTCCTGACCAAGTGTGACTCATCACAGGGATGGTTTAGTACACACAAATCAATAAATATAATACACCACATGAAAAGATGCAAGGACAAAAATCAGATAAGAATCTTGATAAATGCAGAAAAAGCTTTTTACAAGATTTAGCACTCATTCATTAAAAATACTACCTTACAGAAAATCAGAATAGATGGTCTTTGGCTTTACCTAGTAAAATAACAGGGAACATCATAATAAATAGGAAAAAACTGAAAGCTTCCATTTTAAAATAAGAAGTAAGATAAGATATCCACTTTCACCATTCCACTCAATACAGTTCCTGAAAAATGAGCCACAACAGTTAATGAAGAGAAAGAATGAAATAATAATTGGAAAGGTAGAAGTGAAATTATCTTTATTTCCAGGTGACATAATAGTCTGTATAGAAGATCCAAAAAATTCCACTAATACACTTGTAGATTTAATAACCAAATTCAGTAGCATAGTGTGAATCAAAGTGAACATTCAAAAATCACATTTCTGTACAACACAAACACTGAGAAAGACATTAGGGAAACCATGCTTTTCACAATAAGATTCAAAAAAATTAAATACTTAGGAATCAATCTCACAAAGAAAGTAAAAGATGTATACTTTGTCTGAAAATTTCCGTACTCTGAAAATGATCAAAGAATATTTTGGAAAATGTAAAGATATTCCCTGCTTAAGGATAGGAAGAACTGATTGTGAAAAAAATGGCCATATTCCAGGGATGTTATACACATTCAATGCAATCCCAATTAAAATACCATTAATATACCTCTTAAATCTGGAGAAACTATTCCTTAAATTCATCTGGTCCTGGGCTTGCCGTGCTGGCCACACCCTCAGTGTGTACTAAGATAGCAATTGAGACAGGGTGGTGGTGCATGCCTGTAATCCCAGCTCTTGGGAGGCTGTAAACAGGTGGATCACTAATAGTCTGATCTAGTGGTAAGACCCTGAACAACCTGTAGTCCCTTCACTAAAAATAATAAATAAAATTAAAAAATATAAAAAGTCATTTGGAATTAGGAGAATCCTATCCTAGAATACCTAAAGCAATCCTGGGCAACAAAGGTAAGGTAGGTGGAATTACAATCCCTGACTTGAAATTATACTGCAAAGTTTCTCTGATAAAATCAGTATGGTACTTGCAAAAGAACAGATGTAAGGGACAGATTAGAAGATGCAAGCACAACTAGCAACACTATATGGGGCCAAATATGTTCATTGGAAGAAAGGTAGCTTCTTTAATAAATGATCATGGAAAAACTGGCTTCCCCTATGCTGAAGATACAAGATTATCACCAGACTGAAGTCAGAACGAACCAAAGATTTCAATTTTAAATAGAAATACTGAATCTACTGAAGGAAAAAGTAAGTAGAAATCCTGAAAGTACAAGTAGAGAGCATATGAACAAAACTGAACCTGCACAGGAAATACTACAAAGAATCAGCAACTGGGATCTCATGTTTTTGAAAAGTTTCTACATGTTAAAAAAAAAATCAGCAACAGAGTAAAAAGAAAGCACATGAATTGCAAAAGATTTTAGCTGCCTTTCCTGCAAACAAAAGAATTCTATTTAGAACATATAAAAAACTTTAAAAAGTTACACCCTGAAAATTCAAAGACCCAATCCAAAAGTGAATGTATTTACATAAATATCCACTTATCAGGTGAAGAAATACAAATGAAAAATAAATGTTCAACATCTTTGGTCATTCAAGAAATACAAATTAGGGCTGTGAGAGAGCTCAGTGGATTAAAGTGCCTGCTTAGGCAGATACAGGGACTAGGGTGCTGTGCAGGCTGAACCCCCAAAGCACACTGAGGGCATCGTAGTTGTGCCTGTAATCCTAGCTCTTGGAAGGCTGAAAACAGGAGAATCACTATGAGTCTGGTCTGTGTGGTGAGACCCTGTTCTAAATACACGAAAAAGTAAATAAAATCAATACTGAGATTCAACTCCCCTCAGAAAGAATGACTATCATCAAGAAGTCAACCAAGAGCAAATCTTGGAGAGGCTGTAGAGAAAAAGGAATACTTCTTCCCTGTTGGTGAGGTTTTAGCCAGCTATAGCCTCCATGGAAATCAGTGTGGAGATTCTGCACAAAGCTAGGATTAGGGATTCCATTCAAACCAGCTATTCTGTTCCTGAATATTTTTCCAGAAGAACTGAAAACATCATGCCACAGTAATATATGTGCACACATGTTTATAGCAGTACAATTTGTCATAGCTAAATCTTGGAAACAAGCCAAATGTCCATCAACTGAGGAATGGATAAAAAACATGTTATTTTTATACAATGAAATATTACACAGCTATAAAAATACTTAAAAGTAAGGCTTTTATAGGTAAATTGTTGCAAATACAGACTATACTCACAAATGAAATAAATCAGACCCACATGTATAAATGTTCTATGAACTTGAAAGAATAAATAAGATCTGAAAAGTACAATGGATACCATGAAATAAAAAGAAACTGTTACAGGGGAAGGAACAGCTGGGTTGAACAAATGGAGAAATGAAAAAGGGAAGGGAAAAGATATACATCATAGCTTAGATAATTTTGTGACTGATTTCTACGGGTCCATTCAGGGATAATTCAATACTTAATTTTTTTCTGTTTTTATGATATCCTGACCAATATTACAGACTTACATCTGATCATCTGAACAACTAACTTAAAGACAATAATAAAAATAAAGAAAAATTAAAATGCTTGTTTGAAGCTGGGAATGGTGACTTATGCATTTAATCCTATCTCTTGGGAAATTGAGACAGGAGGATCACTGTGAGTTTGAGGACAGCCTGGGCTACATAGTGAGTTCAAGGAGATACTGAATTATGAAGTGATACCTCTAAAAAAATAAAGTAAAATAAAATGCTTACTTTGGACATAGTCAAAACCACATATAGGGAGCCCATGACATAGCTCAGTATTCTAAAGCACCTGCATAAGCAAGCTGAGGCAGGCTCAGGACCGCGGTTCAATCCACAGCACATGCTGCACCAGCCCTGCTCTTAAGAAAGGCTGAGCCAGAAAACAACAAAACAAAACATGTATAGGGAGAACTTCCTAGTCCTTATTTCAGCCAGGAAGTTTATATTTGTAATGCCATGGAAAAGTTGTTGGAATTCTAGTGTGTTAATTCCAATCTACCATTTCCAATGTAAGCTCTGGCAAGAATAAAGAGACTAAGGAATATTTGTAGTTATGGGGAGCCAAGAGGTCCTAAGTCTAGCTATGATGATGGAAAACCAGAATTCTGCCAGAACTCAGGTTTTATTAATTCATGAAGAAAGGAGAGGCTCGAGGATGAGTGGCTTTGAGCTGGGCTTTGTAGGAAGACTGAAATCACTTCTATGATATGAAGAGAGAAGAATATGCAGAAAGAGTAATCTGCATAACACAACTGAAGTGCCAACTAATGTCTTAGGGTCAGTGTATAACTCCTGATGTGTAATCTGTTGTGCTCTGGGAAGTCATAGCCTCTTATCTTGGGGCTCCTCCCAGCTGACAGTGTGGGACATGGTACCCCATCCAGACTGGGCTCATGTGTTTTATTTGAGAGTTATGGGGGTGGGGAAACATTGCCCTGTTGTCTTTCCTTTGAATACTACATTTCAGCACCTCCACTAGAGCAGTTTTCATTGCTTATAGCCATTGGAAGGGAGAAGGAAAAGTCTAGCCAGCTCTGTATAGATCAATATATGGAAATAGGGCTAAATTCATCCAAAATGGAGACAATTTCTCCTCTTGAAAGAAGAGAAATTCTTCTGGAAGAATCACTCATGTGGTCCTCTGCATATGGGTACTATAAATTCATTAAAGTCACAGTAAAAATATTTGAAATAAACTGTATGGCCTACAAAGGATAAAATATCTAGTCTTTCAGAAATGTCACTCAGGGGCTAGCCAGTGGATTAAAGCACCTACTTAGGCAAATGCAGGGTCCATTGGTTTAATCTCTGGCCTGCCATGTCAGCTCTGCCCCTCTGATATGGAGAATGAGACTAGGCATGGTGGCACACACCTGTAATCCCAGCATTTGGGAAGCTGGAAAACAGGAAGGAGCACTACAAGTCCAATATGTACAGTGAAACCCTGTAGATCCTGTACTAAATACATTTTTTAAATGTCACTTCATTTCTCATGTAAAACTACATTTTCTTCAATTATCTGAATTACGATAAATTTTGGGAACTAAAGCATACTGACAAGCCAGCTGTTTTAGTCAAATGTTAAGCAAGAACTACTCGAGATTGCTTCATTTGGAAGAGTAAAACAAGAAATGACTAGGACTAACAGTTTTCTCATACTATGGAAAACAGGAAACATGATATTATGTCACTATTAGATGTAACTACAGTATTTTATATGCTGAGAACATAGGGATGGGGGTGTAGTTCCATGATGACACACTTGCCTAGCATGCGCTGAGCCTTGTGTTTAGCATTATAAACATATATCTTGCTTACCCTCACGTTGAACATATCAGTGGGGCTTTTAAACCTCACTATTTAGTGTGTATTCAGAAGTAGAACTAATACAGCTCTAGGTGTCTGCAAGGATCGAATATGGCAAAAGTGCATATTCTAACAGTTCCTTTTGTTATAGGCAGCTGAGTCAGATAGAAATATTATAGTTAGTAAGACAAGGCTAAGCCCTTAGATAGAGCCAGTATGGAAGACAAGATACCTTGCATCTGTGGGAGAGACAGATACTCCAGCTCTGAGCCAGACTTCAAGATAAAAGATTAAAGAAATGCTTATCTCACTAAAGATAAATGTCTGAGACTGGCAATCACCCTGAGGAAGCAGGAAATGTTAATAATCCAATCCCTGCAGAACAGGCCCCTGTTCTATATTCATGCTCGTTTGCTATGTTACTCACATCACCATTTGGTCCTGGGCTTAATTAATTTTACCTGAGAAATCATGCTTGTAATCTTACTGGTTGGCCATAGTTTTGTCTCACCTCATGTGTGAGTTCCTCTTGATTTCCACCTTAGACCCACCTAACCTCACAGTTTTGCTCTATAAGAATCCCTAGAAACATCGCATTCCTGGGCAACCCATTCAGGGCCCCTTTCTGTCTCTCAGACAGAAGCCTCCTCTATCCCAATAGGTATATTCTGCTCTATTCTTAAATTCATTCTTTGGTTTTAGAGGACACAAAATCAGTACAGGTATCTTTCAGGTTAGGAACTTCATTCTCCTATATCACTTTCAGAATGGCTATCAAATGATAAATGGTGTCACTATTGCTGCATGAATTCATTTCCTCACACCTACAGTCTCTCAGAAATGAGGCTGCTGTAAAAAAACTTATCTGTGCATTTCAAAGAAGAAGTCATTATTCTGGATTATATACATTTTACACCCTGTAGTGAAATTTCATTGTTAAAAATATAAAATCAACATGCTGAAAATATGCATAGCCTGTTTAGATAAGTTTTAATGTTAAGTGTTAAAAATTGTTATGTGCAATAGGACTCCCACGTTTTTTGTTTGTTTGTTTGTTTTTCGGAACCAGGGATTGAACTCAGACCCTTGTGCTTGCGAGGCAAGTGCTTATTCTATGGAACCATCTCCCTGGCCCCCACCCCAAGTCTTTAGGATGAAGTTATGAGTGTGTATTTCCTTGTATTCTAATTAGAGACTTCCACACATTCCAGTTGTCAAGCACTTCTCAAATACTTGCCTTATACATATGCTCAAAGTGAATACTATATAGTGGTCCTCTATTGTCCTTGAGGAACATGTTCTAAGACACCCAGTAGACGCCCGAGACAGGAATAGTACTAAACTGTATATTTATACTTAGATTTATTTATATTTATTGCTTTGATTTACATAATCACTACAAAGCTTTAGAAATCATGCATTATGAGATTAATAATAAATAATAGTTCTACTAATGCGTTGTCATAAAAGTTACATGAATGTGTCTCTGTCAAAATCTTATTTTACTTATTTATCCTTTTTTGTAATTATTATTATGTTTAATGAAGGATGACTCTCATCAGGCAGAACAGCATGAAACTTTATCTCACTATTCAGAATGGGACACACTTAAAATCTATGTTATTTATGGAATTTTCCATGTTTTCAAGCCATGGATGACTACAGATACCCGAACCTGAGGAAAACAAAAGTGAGAATGAGAGGGGGTTACTTGAATGGATAAAAAAGACCAAAAAGACCACTTCCATTCTTGGGAGACTTCCAGGGGAACCCTTTCAGCTCCCCTTGCAAACCCTTGGGCCTCTTGATATGAATTCATAGAGAACACTACAGTGAGCTTCAAGCCTTTGGCAAGACCCTATTTCCAGTATGCAGATACACATTTTGCACTCTTCCACACCTGACTCTGGACAGCTACTCTAAGCCAATCCTGTACACCATTATATATTTGTATATCTTCCATTAAATATTTTTCTCTAGTAAGCATTAACATATCATTATTCTTGAAATTTTATTTAGTAAATTTTGATATTTGATACAGTATCAAAGAAGTGAAAACATGGGTACGAAAATATTTTGCAAAACTGTTCAAAGAAGCAATTTTCATAATAGCCTAATTTCATAAAGTGGAGAGATGTTACAAGATGCTGACCAATGGAACAATATAGAGTATGGTACACTTAAAGATGAAAATCCTTGGGGGCCAGGGAGATAGATCAGTAGAATAAGTGCTTGCCTGGCAAGAGCAAGGGCCTGAGTTCAATTCCAAGTTCTGAAAAAGAAAAAAACTAGGACAAAGGAAAGCCTGCTGGATGTCAGTTATAACCCTTTTAGTACCAGCTGGAAATTTGAAACAAATTTGGACACTGTCATTTCAGTGCACAGTCACGTTTTCCTGCTTTGTTCATTACTGGCCCAGGATGGGAGTCTACAGTGTTCTCTCCAAAGGCTTCAAGTGATGAACATTTTCCCTAAAAATTTAGTATATGAAATCACATCTTGAAACTCAAACCAAACTGTGTGAGAGTCCTATTCTGCAACATTAGTGAAGAAGTCACTAATAAAAGGTATCAAGCAGTGTTCTAGGGATAAATATATAGTTACATATTTCTTTAAATAATTTTTTGAGAAAGGGCATTTCTAGGCTGGTCTTGAACTCTCTAGCTCAGGTTAGTCTCAAGTTCAGAGTGATCTGATCCATTTGCCTCAGCTTCCTGAGTACTAGGATTGCAGGTGTCAACTATCATGTCTGGCCTTAAAAAGTTTCCAAAGATCACATTGTATATATTACTAAAATTAACAATTACTGGTCTAATATTATTTCATGCAACACTTCCAGTTATTATTATTATTTGTGTGTGTGTGTGGTTGGCTCACCCCTTCCTCTAACTTATATGCAGCTGGCTCAGCTCGGCTAGGGTGGGGCTGTTGCAGCACATGGTGCCAGGGATCAAACGACAACCCCTACACTCTTGCCTAAACTTACCTAAGCAAGCACTTTAGACTACTGAGCTATCTTGCCAGCCTCAGTGCACTTTTCATATGATTTTAATATTTGTATTTTCATTTAGTGTAAAAGAATGTACAGTCATTATAAAAATGGCACAAATACAAGAATATTGAAATATGGCACAAATTCACAAATGAGGCAAGCATCTGATAGTTATAATCATTCTAGTCACAGAATAGTATAATTATAGCAACAGAATAGTATAGGGAAGAATGTGCAGAAATCCATTTGAGTGAAAAGTATGAGTATTCACTCTAGGAATTGTGTAGTATTTAACTTTAACACAGAAATTTTCTAGATTGACATTCAATCTTGTGTCACAACATTCGCTGTGAAATGCCCTAAACAAGTGGAATAAGATTGGGATGCTAGAAGATACACAATTCATTTAGAGTTACTAAACATTATATTTTAGTAAGACATAATTCTAGCTAAAATGATAACAAAATGCAATTTCCCTAAGCAAATAAATCCTGATGAGGGCACCCTGTTCTCTGTTCTCTCCTTGCTTCTAAACAATGAGACAAACCTTCAACTGTGTGGTATATGTTATCTTGTAGATGAGTTGTTGCCATTCCCCTCCATTTCCCCCACCTCATACGCAATCCCTCGTGGCCTGTCATCTTACTCTCATAAAAATCTCACCTTTCCTACAATCAACACAAGTCTTCAGCCCTATCAATGCTAGGGAGAGATCTTGATGACATAAGGTATATAGACCATAATTTTTATTTCTGTCACCCCAAACCTGTGCTCTCAAATTTATGCTATCTTGTATTATAAAATAAGAGTCCTTGGTTTTTTTTTTTTCGTGTTATTTTATAAACAAATTCTACTAAGAAAGTAGGCCACTCCTTTTGAGACAATCAGGGTAATACATAAAATGATTTTAATAAAAGCATAACATCAACACATGTCAAACTTTCATCAACAATGATGAAATCTTTCAATAAATCTCAGATGCCTACATAGAAGTATTTAAAAACCAAATGGACCTTTACAAGACAGCTCGGTGTCTAAGCACCTACCTGTAATGTTTCTCTCCCATATGAATGTTTTGGTACATCCTGAAATTAGAAAATAACTTTGAAGGCTTTATCATATTAATGAGCCTTGTATAAATTTTCTTATGACTATAAAGGTGCAAATTTTTACAAACATGATCACATTTACTGTATAGGAATTCACTCTATAGAGATGACCCAAAAGAATTGAACTTTGCGCAGTCCTTGCTCTACATTACATACGGTTTCACTTATGCATTTATATTTTGCTATGAGTGAGGCTTGATTATATGGTTTCATTTCATGATAGAGTTTCAATTGTCAAATAAGCCTTGCACACTTAATTTTTTATCATTGTAGTTTCTCTACATTATATACTTAAATAATCTACAACTTATAACATCAAGCTGAACTGAATCAGCATGCTGGTGGGTGTGACTGGCCCCCCTGATGATTTTTGCCAACAGATAAAAAGGAGAGCTGGAGAGGAAGATGTGCTGTTAGTTCTCGAGAGAAGGTTAGCGTCCTGGATTTCCTTATATGAACTCAGGTCTTCTCATCTTCAGAGGGGACTGGGTCCTCAATGTTGCTGAGGATGGCTATGGTTTTTCTTGCCAGAACTCTGGAGTGTTACTTCCTGGCTCTAGTGCAGATCACTCCTCTCAAATTGGACCACAATTGTACTCTTTAATTTCTCTTCCTTTGCAAAGTTGAGGTCATCTCCAGACCTTCTGTGGGTTGTGCAGCAAAGGAGGTTCAAATTCATTACTACCGCCTCAAACAGTGCTAGAGTTCTGAACTCCATGTATCTTTTCCAATTCTGAGACCTCACGCCACCTGCTGAACTGCAACAATGGCTCCTGTCTGTTTTCCTTTCCTCAGATTGATAAGCTCAAGGAGAAATGGCAAGTGGTTGCTCGTGTGGAAGCTCTGCTGTACCTTTGTCCGATGCCAGAAAAGGGAGCTGCAGCCCAGGGTGTGTCAAATCAAAAATGTCAGGCCTCAGCGGAGCAGCCTCTCCTAACCTCAGAGAACCTCGGAAACTTCAAGGAGGGGTAGGAAGAACTTCTGGGAACACTTTGGGATTGGTGTGGAGGTTTCCCCCCACAGAATTCAGCAGAAACCTGGACATTTCCTCTGAGCACAGCCTCAGGGATCTGCCTCTGTCCTAATCATCAAGCAAATTTCACAACTTTGATCAATGATGTGAGTTCCTCAACAGGTTTCAGGTGGTGCTATAGGTTTGCACCTGTGGTCGTTGCTGATGTCTCCTGTGCTCAAATGGCTTGAGGTACTAGATTTGATGAATATAGCCCTAGGCCATGAGCTTGGAGAGTAGCCCTAGGCCATGATCTTGGAGAGAGTGACTGGGAAGAAGTGCATAGTATGAGCAATTATTTCATGGACATACATCAACTTTCAGCATGTGTAAATCAGATTGGGATTTCCTCAGGCAGCGCCGTACTCTAGGAGAAAGTAGATGATGAGAGAGATCACAGACTCAGTTCTAGGCAGGGAGAATATCAGTGGGTGTCACTGTGTCACTGTGTCTAGAGAACTTCTCCCCCTCTCTTGAGGAAGTAAGCACATGAAAGATGGTGCTTCCCTCTGTGTAATGCATTTTGTTTATTATGACTAGGAAATGCACCATTCGGACCAAGCAGCGGGGCAGGCCAGAAGCTGCAGCCAAGGCGGCAGACGCCAGGACTTTATGCACCTCAGTGGCCCCAAGCCCTTTCTGGGAACAAGATCAGAAAGAAGCATGCAAGAACACTGGTGAAGCCCAATGTTGTCTGTCAAGAAGGGGAAGGAAGCAAGGTCAGTGGGAGTGCGCCAAAATAAACAAACTGCTTTCTGCGAGTGTGGGCCTCGACATGGTGCCTCTTTAGCAACTGAAAGACTTCTCTATTCCAAGGGCTATGTGTCCTCTCCTATCATTTCCTTGGTCACTTGCCCTTCAGAATTTCTTTAGCATTATGTTGAGAAATGTATTAGTTCTCCATTGAAATCCTTAATCACCTTTGTTCCTGCACAAACGAAAGTCCTTACTTGACTATTTCAGTACATGAGCACCAGGGAGGACAACAAATCCTAGAAATCCTTGGTGCTTCACAGCAACGTGTCTGTGTCTCTTCCCCCATTGAATAGGCAGTTGCCAACATGCCAGCTTAACGTAGTTGTATGTGTTTCGGTGGAGCTGGAGAGGGCTTTGTGTGTTTGTGCGTGTTTACTTGTGTGTGTGCGCGTGTGAAACAGAGAGACAAACAAAAAGAGAGAGACAAGGAGATATATAGACAAAGGGAGACACAGAGAAAGACAGACAGAGAAAGAGCTAGAGCCATAGATAGAGATAGAGACAGATACAGAGAGATACAAAGAGAATGAGAGAGAGAGAGGTGCTACATAGAAAAAGAGAGACACACAGAGAGAAAGAGACATACTGATAGACAGATACAGAGAGAGTAACAGAGAGAAAGAGAGGGAAAGAGAGAGAAAGTGAGAGAGAGAGAGAGAGAGAGAGAGAGAGAGAGAGAGAGAGAGGAGAAGGATCCCTGCTTTGCTGTGTAGGTTGGCTTTGATCACCTTTTACAGCCAAGGCTGGTCTCACAATCTTAAGGATTTGTCGGGAGCCATTTTAAGATGGCGACCGCTCCTCGCTCCCCCGCCCATCGTGTCTGCCAAGATGGCGCTCATATCCGGCTTCCGGGTTCTTGTTGTTGTGCCTGGGTCCCGCCTATTTAGAGAAATGCCCACCCTTTTTGTAACCCCGCCAATGATATGTGATTACGTGTATAAGTGTGATTGGACTATAAAATCTATATAGCTTGTTCTATCAGGAAGTTCATTGTTGCTTGCATGTAGGACGCCGCGGCTAGCGGACGCATGTAGAGGCTTGCATCACACCTGATAGTTGCTTGCACGTTGGACGCCGCTGCTAGCGGACGCATGTAGAGGCTTGCATCCCGATCCATAAAGGATTGTTGAACCCGCTTCAGAGTGTCTAAGTGTCTTCTTCCGCGGGACGGGAGCAGCGCCGGACATCTACTTGGTGGCCCGTACGGGGAAAACAGCTGCTTGGCTTGGATCGTGTCGGAGATTTGGTACGTACCTGCAGGTAAGCAAGGGCTTAACCTGGACCCTGGGTGGACGCACCTACAGGGAAGATTTGTGCCCTCCTGTACGGAGGTTTTCCTTTTTCGCCTGATCAAGGCGTGTCCTACAGGCTGCTGCGCCGCTTGGACACAACAAACTCCCTCTTTTTGTCCTCCTTTTGTTCCCTCCTTAATTCCCCCTCTCTTTCATTTTAACATGGGTAATACACATAGCACCCCTTTAGTTCACTCTCTATGCCTCCTGTTGAAATCCCGAGGCCTCTATCTTAAGAAGGAAGTGGTCAAAACTTTCCTCAACTATGTCCACATTATTGCCCCCTGGTTTTGGAGGACGGGCTCATTGACTCTCCCGTCATGGGAAAAATTGGGCAAGGACATTGCCTTCGCAGCAGAGGAGGGCGAGATAGATCCTATGGTTCGGCCCATTTGGGAAATGGTGCGGGCGTGCCTACATGCTGATGCTGCACCCGATGCCCTTGAGCCGCCCTCAGAACTGGGAGAAGCCCGCCGTGCGCTTGAACAGGCGCGGTCGGAGAGTTCCAAAGGAGCCTCCCGATGTCCCTCAGAGAGCGAGGACTCGGCCGAGGACAAACCGATCGGGAAGAAGGAAACTAGGCATAAAACCAAGGGCACAAACAAAGGCATTTCCAAATTAAGGTCAGCGCCGCCTGCTAAGGGCAGCGGGAACCA